>MU011969.1:128731-144414 GCA_011074415.1 Stictonetta naevosa
GCCCCGCTGAGGGCCGTTACCAAGAGATTCTCCTCAGGGACTTGTTATGGCAGATAATTGGAGGCCATGATTACAGATAGGCAAAGCAGTGTGCTGAGAAATCTCTGGGTTTCTTGTGGTGAAGTAAAAGGGCCAGGTCCTGATTCCAGCCACTGGGTGAGGAGATCCTGCACCTCCATGTCTGGTTCAGGGCTGTTGCTGGGGGTCTGTGGGATGTGGTGGGCAGTGTGATGCCACAAGAAGAACACTGGTATGACACCTCCCTGCCTCTGCACAGGGTCTCAAGAAAGCAATGAGCCCCCTTGCAATGACTATATCTCATCTCCTCATAAGCTCTATCCAAGGGGACAAAAATGTCAGGGCTGTTGGGGCCTTTTCTTCTTGCCAGCACCCACCTCTTTGTCCTCTCTAGACTTTCCTATGCTGCCCCACACTTCGCCCTATTTCAGACACCCATCTCTGTTCACCACCTTGCTCTCATCCCGACATTTCCATGGTTTCACCGATGTCTCGTCAACCCTCAGCAGCTGTTCCTTGAAACACAAAACCATGGTCTGATCAGAGACACTCTTTGGGTGACCTCTAGCACCACAGCACAGCCCTTTGAGGGACATTTCTTCCTCAACCTTCCAAGGGACATTTCTTCCTCCAACCTTCCAAGGTGCACTTTCTGGCAGTTTTTTCTCTCCTGCTCTTTCCTACTACCAAAGAAAGCTCCATCAGGGTGGAAACCACTCCTGAAGTAGGCATCCCAACCCACCGGCCTTCTAGTAGCCTGTCAGCCAACTAGACAGAAGTCACCTCACCAGCATCTTCCCACCCATGGGCCTGCTGCTGGCCTTGCAGCTTCTTGTGTAGACACACCTAAGCCTTGTGCCTGCTGCTGTCCAGTCATGACCTCAAGCAGTAGGGACAGGACAACCCATATGCGGGCCTTCTTTCTGTCTGGGTCCTCCTGGGTATGGAGGCAGAGGGGATCCCGCAATCAGCATGCCCACCAGGTGCCTTCTGCTGGGCTACTAGGACCACTGGCAGATGTCAGCCAAAAAGTACAGATCCCAGGTCTAAGTGTGACCCTTCAGCTCCTTTAGACAGAAGTGACCTCATAGTCCCTTTCTGTGACATGTTTCTGCTGCTGCCCTATCAGCTGCAGAGACAGAAGTGACCTCACAGTCCCTTCCACAGTCACATTCCTCCTGCTGGGGCAGGAGATCCTGAGGCAGAGCTGAGCTCATCAGAGCATTTCCACCCATCTCCTCCTTGTGGCCTACAAGCTGATAACGTACATGGCCGCTTGCATTCATCTTTGAATGCCATGTGACTGCACAGCAATCTCACGGTTCCTGCTCTGCCCCAAGGAACAAGAACCTAAAGTTAAGGGTTAGGAAAAGGGTTAAAGGTGAGCAGGTTGTGAAATGTGTTAATTTGATTCGTGTCAGTATGGAACAATGCTAGGGCCGCATGATGAAATATAACCTTCTATCTAAGAAAAACCGACTGATTAGTGTACATAGTTCTTGTATCATGCAAAGGAAGGGTCCAGCAATTTGTGTAAATAGAGGGTTTGAAGGGCGAACATTGAGACTCGAGTCTGAGAGATAAGAGGACCAAGGAATTTTTTTAGGAAACTGCTGACTTTTGCATGGGACGCTGCCCTAGCCTCTGATATCTGGCAAAGAGATCCACCAAATAAGGAGAAAGGGGGAGTTGAAGGACAACTAAAGGACAAAGCCTGGGAGGAAGACTACGAGCCTTCAACACAAGAGACCCCCAGAAAGACCACCAGAGATTGATACGCATGTGTCCAGGGAGGGTTCGGATTCCAGGAACTAATTATAATAACCCTGCCTTTTCTAGGAATAGTGATGAATATGTATTAATCTAGGAGCATAAAAATCAGCCACCTGATGTAATAGGTGTGCGTCTTGGTAAAGCAGAGACTCCTGGAGCACTCAGTGCTGTTTGCTTGCCTCTATTCACTTAATAAATTACAAACTTTAATTAGAATCCTATCTGGGACTCAATCATTTATCACAGAATCAAATTAACACATTTCACAGAAAACATGAGTGGGACTCAGGGTAGAGGACTAGATCGGCCGGTGCATGATATACATGATATGTGTATGTAAAATCTCTTGCAGAAAAACTTTTGAAACCACAGTGGGAGGGACCATTCCAAGTGCTCTGTATTTCTTTCACGGCAATCAAGATTAAGGAGCAAAATGCTTGGATTCACAAATTTGAAAGTTACAGAAGGGGTTTTATTGGTTGTGTGGAGACAGGCACACCAGAAAAAGCCTCCCCTCAAATTCGAAAGGTCATTGTGTTGGAGGCTACCTTAACCCATGAGGAGGTATTTTTATTGAACTGCCCCCAGGAATAATTCGGACTTTATGGAGGCAGACCTGTGCTGTCCCAGATAATCCACTTGTAATAGAGCCCATGGGGTTTCACAGTTTTGTTAGATGGTTGATCCCATCCTTGTGAGTGAGTGAATTAGAGAAAGCTATTGTAATTATTTCAGCCACACTAGAAGCCATTGAGAATGCTACAGCTGATGTTCTTTCAGCATTGCAAGAGGAAGTTTCATCCCTTCATAAAGTGGTGCTCCAAAATAGAATGGGACTGGACATGCTTTTAGCTAAGGAAGGGCGACTATGTGCAGTAATAAATCACACTTGTTGTGCATATGTAATCAAGCACAAACAGATAGAGACAGATTTGGGAAAAAAATGGGGAAAAAAATCCTACATGCAGTAGCTCAGATGATTCCTCCTGGGGGATTACTGATTTGTTAGAAAAATCAACTTCCTGGCTACCAAATTTAACTTGGCTGAAACAGCTATTTGTCACAATAATCATAGTTGTAATTTTGTCCATTGCACCCTGCATAGTAATACGATGTGCCTTGTGGTGTTTTAACAATACGGGAGACTCCTATAGTGAGGAAGAAGAATCAATTAAGATGAAAATTGGAGTCCAATGAATACTTTGAGAGAATGTTGGACGAAAGAAACACTGTATTAAAATAGTAAAAGAATTTACTAATCCTTTTGAAAAGGGGGGGCTGAGAAGAGGCTGAAAGAATTTTAGTAGATAAGATAGGCTAATGGGCATGTGAAAGGAAGCCAAAAGAATTTTAGTAAATAAGACAGGTAAGGGACATGTACTATATCTTCTGCTACATATTGTGCAAAGAAACTGAGGGAGGAATTCTGGGACTCCTCATGAAAAACAGTTCCTGATAGAAAATAGGAAACACATTTCAAGAACCAACTGAAACCAAATCTGCAGTTTAAGCAAAAGCTGAGAAGCTTATGAGTCTGCGCTGAGATGAGAGGTCAATCAGCAAGGACGAGGAAGACTCACTAATCTTCATCCCCACAACCCCTGGCAACCACTACCAGAAAACACTGCGCAAGCATGGATAGGAGGAATCTATGAAAATGACTCCCTGGAACTAACTTTAATACAAAGCGGGGATAGGTCATGCATATGTATAGGCGTCTCAAGAAACTTCATACACATGTAACTCTTCACCACATATAACAAGGCAAGTGCACACAACTTTGGTGGGACTACCCCCCGTGCCACCCAGCTCTGAATAAACATACCTACTTTACAATCTTACTGATTGTGGAGTTTGCTTTCTGCAAGTCAGTTCTCACACTGAAGGAATAAATTGGCATCATGAATAAGTACGTTATTCAAAGCAAATAACTGAAATGAAAATTCCAGGGCTGACTAAATAAAGCTTTTAAAATAACACCCCCCCACCCACCAGCCTAATTGCTGACAGGGCAGCAAGAGAAGCTGAAATGTCCTTGACATAGTATAAACACTGCTCATCAGTAACCAAAAGACTCTTGTGTTATTTTCATCAGAAATCCCAAATAAAGAATCATACGAGACTCTACAAAGAAAATTAACTCTATGCCACCCCAAACCAGGACACCAGAGTGAGTTGGCAATTAAGAAACTGCCTACTTGTTCTCCAAGTAAAGCACACATGAACTGGAGTAAATGGGGTTGAACCGTGCAGCTACAGACTTCAATGGAGAAAGCTCAGAGTTCTACCTGACACCTGGGTGGGTGAGGAGAGAAATGGTGGGCCTGGGAGGCAGACTGCCCAGAGAGGCATGGGAGGGAGATGAGCCCCCTTCTAGCATCTGGACTACCAAAAAAAAAAAAAAAAAAAAAAAAAAGGAGATCCCTTGGTAGACTCTTCCCTCAGCAAGGGGAGGGAGATCCTTCCTTGTCCTTCTGTGGGGGGTTCTGCCTGAAACCAGGACATTGGAAGGTGATCCCTGGACCTCATAATTTTTTTGATGTGAGGAAAATACTGTCCTGGAAATGAGTTTCTTTCCCCAGCCATAGGAGGGAACATCAGTGATTGCACTAGTCTGTTTCAAAGCTGGTTCCCCTGGAGACCCAGGGACATCTCAAGGGAAACAAGAGAGGGGAGAGACAGCAAGGCCTTGGGCTGGAGCTGTGCTGCTGATCTGGGCTGGGCTCCTGGGCCCAATGGGAGCTCCTGGCAAGCGCGCAGCGCTGCAGAGAGACAGCTCTGCCCAGGAGCAGCTCCTCTGCACAGTGCAGCAGGGCTGGGGGCACTGCCTGCAGAGAGAGAGCGGCTAAAGGCAGGCAGAATTGGCAGGATGCACAGAGATCACTGGGGGAGAACAATTCACAGCCCTGAACCCGGTAAGTCTCTTGCTGGAGGGCAATGCAGCTGCAGTTCCTGGAGGAAGGAGAAGCCGGCGGTGCAGGCAAGGGTGCCCAGGGCTGTGGTGCAGAACAGGGTCCCTGCTATGCCCCAGGGGCTGTGTGCCGGGGCAGGGCCCCTGCCACCTGCCAGGCTCAACACTCAGCCTGGGTTCAGGGTGCTGTGCGGAGTATCGCAGGTGGAAGGAGCCCCCTGGCAGGACAGGGAAAGGCAGAGGCCTCCTGCTGCTGCACAGATGCTGCTGCCTGGGGCAGGTTGCTCGCAGCTCCACAGAACATCCCTGAGGGAAAGTGAAAAGGAAGACCAATGCCTGTACTAACTGCAGGGAAGGTGCTCTTAATATTCTCTGCTTTTATTTTCCTATAGAGAGGAGAAGCAGGGGAATGAGAATGGAGTTGTCAGGTTTGTTTCAGTGAGTGAAGCTCAGAAAGCATTACACTGAAATCGATCTGTAGGTCTTTTAGGAACCTCCTAATTTCCCTTTACAGCCCCTAACCTAGAGACAGCACCTGCACCTTCTTGTTTCTCTTGGGATTTTTGGATATCTTGATGAGCACCTATGAACAGGGAGATGTTTCTGAACACTGGGCAGCTGACTTCCATTGTGGAGGCTCTTTACCAAATACTGTAGGGCAGTAGTAACACCGCCAGAGCCCAAAGGGGATCTGCCTCATCCTTGTAGAACTTTTAAGAAGAAAAAAAGAGATCCAAGCAAAAGCACAGGAAGTGGCAGTGTGTCTTGTTGAGGAGGGTTCTGTGAAATACGGCAGAACTTTTGCTCACAGAAATCTCTCTAATTAATCTGTCTTTCCCTGCATGGACAGCCAACCATGCCCTGAGGCAGCAAATGTCCAACAGCAGCTTCTCCAACGAATTCCTCCTCCTGCCATTTGCAAACACACGCGAGCTGCAGCTACTGCACTTCGGGCTCTTCTTGGGCATCTACCTGGCTGCCCTCCTGGGTAATGGCCTCATCCTCACAGCCGTAGCCTGCGACCACCACCTCCACACTCCCATGTACTTCTTCCTCCTCAACCTCGCCCTCCTCGACCTGGGCACTATTACCACCACTGTTCCCAAAGCCATGGCCAACTCTCTTTTGGACACCATGGCCATTTCCTATGCAGGCTGTGCTACCGAGGTCTTTATGTTTGCTGTCTTTCTTACAGCAGAGTTTTACCTTCTTACCATCATGGCCTATGACCGCTACGTTGCCATCTGCCAGCCCCTGCACTACGGGACAATAATGGACAGCAGAACTTGTGTCAACATGGCAGCAGCTGCCTGGGGCTGTACTCTTCTCAATGCTGTGCTGCACACTGCCAATACCTTTTCCCTCCCCCTCTGCCAAGGCAATGCCCTGGACCAGTTCTTCTGTGAAATTCCCCAAATCCTCAAGCTCTCCTGCTCAGATGACTACCTCAGAGAGATTGGGCTTCTTGTATTTACTGCATGTTCACTTTTTGGTTGTTTCCTTTTCATTCTTTGCTCCTATGTGCAGATCTTCAGAGCTGTGTTGAGGATCCCTTCACAGCAGGGCCGGCACAAAGCCTTTTCCACGTGCCTCCCTCACCTGGCCGTGGTCTCCCTGTTCATCAGCACTGCAATATTTGCCTACCTGAAACCTCCATCCATGTCCTCTTCCTCTCTGAATCTTTTTCTGGCAGTTCTGTACTCGGTGGTACCTCCAGCAGTGAACCCCCTCATCTACAGCATGAGGAACCAGGAGCTTAAGGATGCAGTGTGGAAATTGATGACTGGGTGATTTCCAGAAGAATGCCTGTCTTCTTTAGCATATCAGACATAATAATTAATTAAATGCCCAGATTTTTTATTTTTATTTTATTTTATTTTATTTTATTTGTGATAATGTTTCCCATAAAGACATATTGTTGCTCATCCTCTTCCATATCTACCTGTCTTGTGTGACTCCAAGACTTGGTGTAAACACGGTGTACTTAAAGTGTATTTAAGATGTAATTAAATACAAAGAAGGACTCCACAGTAGTCCCTTCTTACTGTCTTTGGCATCCTTGGCAAAATTCAATTACTTCTGGACTTTAGCTTTCCTAAGCTCACAGGACTCTTCTAAACAGATCGTTGAAGAGGCCAAATACTTCTCTCCTGAAGATCAGGATTCTGAGCTTGCTATTTCTGAACTATGCTGTCCTCCCACAGGATCAACTCCACCATGGTCACTGCAGGGAATACTGTTGATAAATCCTGAGGTTACGATGAACCACAGCCCCCAGATCACTTTCCGCATGGTTAAGATCCATCCACATGTCCTCCAGTCTATACATACATCCAGAAATGCACTGTTCCAGGTGCAGAATCTGGCAATAGTTCTTGTTGATTTTTATATGGTACTTGACTGACCGGCATTTAAATCTATCAAGATGTCTCTGTAAGGCCCCTCTACTGTCAAGGGATTTTACGGAGCCTGCTAATTTAGTAGATGTAGTGCAGTCTGCTCATGTGCCTAGGCTCTCAAACTGCTGTTTTTTCTCTCCTCCCTCCTTTACTTATTCCTTGATGTATCTGTCAAGGAACAGACCAACCATTTTCAGACTGTGCCTCTCAGCAGTCCCTTGCGATTCTTGGAGAGCTGCATAACCTCCACCAATGGCCCTCAGGGGCTGCAGAGGTAGACTGAAGGCAAATCTATTTTGTGTAAGGGATGCCCATCCTAGTTCTCTTTCTCATTGTCATTGCAGACAGCAGGCAGAGCTTGGCATGGTACCACAGCTGAGGTGTGACACCCCAAAGATGTACCGATGCCTGCAGCCAGGAGCACACACCAAAACAAGCTGCAGCCTGTGATTTCTGCATCCAACTGTCTTAGAATTGGGGGTTTAGATGCTGACAATATCTTCTGTGTTCCGAGGGATTTCACCTAGGAGATCCTGAATATCAGATCTGGCCTCTGCATCTACCCTGCTCTAGTACCCCGTACTAGAGCAGGAACTAGAACATGACCAACACCTGCAGAGTCTTAGAGGCAGAGGGCCTGCTCTTCTCGGCACACTCAGTCTTCAGAAAGCAGAACTCCAGGGAGGGAACTGCATCAAGATCCTGCCAAAAAGGACTAAGGAACAGTGTTGTGAGGGGGAGTCTATGAGGAATTGCTTTGTCTTTTTTTTACAGAGAAATTTATTCTGACTTTTCCCTATATTTTCCTCCTGGGAGAGTCATCAGCTCCCCTCACACACATGCCTGCTGTTCCCCAGTCATGTACTCAGGCATAAGACAATTGACAACCCACAGCTAAGTCTGCTTCTGCATGGGCTTTTCAGGTACTAGGGCAGAGGGCATCACACAAGCACCATGCCTGCCAGGTGCCTTCTGCTGGCCTGTGAGAGGTGCTGGGAGATGTGAGCCTAAAAACACACCTGGCAACCAGGAGGCAAGGGTTGGCCTGGCAGCTACTTCACAAAGATGGGACTTCCCAGTGCCTTGCCCAGCCATGCTCCTGCTGCTGGCCTATCAGCTCCAGAGGCAGAAGCGACCTCGCAGTCCCCACCAAAGCCAATTGCTTCCAACTGGATTCAGAGTTTCTAAGGCACAGTCAACTGCCCTATAAGAACATACAAACCTGGCACCCTCCTTGAGGCCTAGCATCTAACAAGATATAAGCAAAGGTGTTTTCATTCTCCAAAGCATGCACCTTCTCAAGGCCTTTCATCTTCTCTGATAGGCAGGAGATACCTATGTGCAAGCTCTGTTAGGTATTAGAACAGGAATGACATTGAAATCAATACTCTAGCTGCATGTCAGTGGCTCACAGTTAAAATGACACAAACATAGACCAGCCATATGCCTGAAGGTGGCCTATCAGGCCCTCAGGCAGAAGTGCCCTGACACCCACCGGCACAGCCATTGGCCTCCTGCTGCCTCCTGAGATCCTGAGGCACAGCTGACCTCAGCAGAGCATCCCCACCCACCTCCTCTTTAGATTTATGACCTGACCAGATTCATGTCACCTCACCTGCCTCCTCCAAGACTAGGTGAGTGCTCCAGGTCATCTCAAGCCCTGATGACCCTCATGTGGCCAAACCTCTTCAGTTTTGTGATAAGAGTGCAGGAATGAGGAATTTGAGGATTAGATATTTGAATTAATGTTTAGGGATTAGATCCTGCCTTCCAGGTTTAGGGATTGGGCAGAGCCTTAGAGGGAGGCATTGGTGTTCTGCTTTGAGTACCCAACCACCCACCCAGTGTTAAGGGTATCAGCCAGATTTTTGGTAAGGGTTTTATTTTATGCTTTGTTAGGGGGTGAGGGTTGATGTTAAGGCTGACATATGAATACTTGTGATTAAAGACTAGAGATTAATGAGAACAATATGTAAAAAATAATGGCAAAAGTGATGTGGCTGGGGTTGGGCTTTGAAGTAGGATTTGAGGTTGAGGATTAGAGCAGTGGATTCATTTCAGGGTGAGGGATATCATTTAGGGTACCTGTTAATTTTCCTCCTAGTAGCTGGTAGGGTGCTATGTTTTGGATTAGGATGAGAAGAGTGCTGATAACACGCTGATGTTTCAATTGTTGCAGAGCAGTGCTTACACTAAGCCAAGGACTTTTCAGCTTCTCCCTCTGCCCTGCCAGCAAGCAGGCTGGGGGTGCAGCAAGAGCTGGGAGGGGACAGAGCCAGGACAGTTGACCCAAACTGGCCAAAGAGGTATTCCATACCATCTGACATCAGGCTAAAAATATATATAGGGGTAGATAGGTGGGGTGGGGGAGGTGGCTGCCTGGGATTAGGTTGGGCATTGGTCAGCGGGTGGTGAGCAATTGCATTGTGCATCACTTGTTTCGTAAACATTACTAGTAGTACTATTATTATTATTATTATTTTCTATCTTAGTAAACTGTCGCTATCTCAACCCACAGGCTTAATTTTCCTGTTTCTCTCCTCCATCCCAGAGACGGAGGGGGGAAGGTGAGTGAATGGCTGTGTGGTGCTTAGCTGCTGGCCAGGTTAAACCACAACCCCAGCCCAGCCAAGCCCAGCAGAGCAACCCAGGCTGGGCTGGCCCCAAAGCAGCAAATGGAGGAGTGGAGGTCAGTGGCAGTGTCCCTGCTGCTGCCATCTGCAGGAGATTCCCCTTCCCCAGGCAGCCTCCAGCCCTCCCCGGCAAGCCCCCTTCCCAGAACAGCACAGCATGAATAGCCCGAACTGGAAGGGACACACAAGGATCACTGAGTCCAAGTCATTTCCAACGTAAGGATACGTTTTGGGGTGGTTCACTTTATTCAGTCTATGAAATTTCACCCGAGGTGAAATTTCAGCAGCACAGGGAGCTCTTGACAAGTCCCTGGACCTCCACAGGAATCAACTTTGAAACTCACTGAAATAAACTTTTATGCTGCTTCTCTCCACTGGAAAGGGAACACTGTCTTTCTTCATTTCAGAAGAGGTATGATGCCCAAGAATCAACTTTCCTTGTCCTGGTTTTAGGCAGAACACCCTGGCAAGGACAGGGAGGGATCTGCCTTACCCCTGCTGATTAAAGGGTTTCAGCTGAGTCAACCAATGCATCTCCTAGTTTGTTTGCAGCTCAGAGGCTGGAAAGGGGCTTAGCTGTCTCTCCCATGCCTCACACAAGCCCACAGGAGCTGGGATTCCTCCTTCCTTGGTTCAGGTGGGCACAAACCAGGCAGCTGCATGTAAGCTGCTTGTCTCAGCTCCCAGCACATTGAATGGAGACAAAGGCCAGGAGGGAGCTGTTCAGATTCAGACCCCTGGTGACATTGGAGGTGCCAGAGTGACATCTGAGTGACATTTGAAGTGCCAAATTCCTCTGGGCCATAAACAGAGATTTTATTGATGCATGTCCAATACAATATAGCTGTAGCCATTGCTCAATAGCAAAGAAATAAAAGGCAAGCTCTGACTTGGTTGCCATCACTGAAACATGGTGGGACCACTCCTATGACTGGAGTGCTGCAAAGACTGGCTATAGGCTCTTCAGAAAGGACAGGCAGCACAGAAGGGGTGGTGGTGTGGCTCTCTATATTAGAGAGTGTTTTGATGTTGTGGAACTCAAGGCTGGGAATGATCATGTTAAGTCCCTATGGGTTAGGATCAGAGAGAAAGCCAGCAAGGCAGGCATCCTGGTGGTGGTCTCTTATAGACCACCAACCCAGGATCAAGCATTCTACAAGCAGCTGGCAGAAGTCGCACAATCGCCAGCACTTGTTCTCGTGGGGGACTTCAACTTTGGAGACATATCCTGGAAATACAATACAGCTCAGAGGAAGCAGTCTAGGAGGTTCCTGGAGAACATGGAAGATAGCTTCCTGATGCAGCTGGTTAGTGAGCCTAACAGGGGAACCTTAGTGACAAGAAATGAGGAAAAGGCTGAGGAGCCTTCTTTGCCTCAGTCTTTAGTGGCAAGACCAGTTTTTCTCTGGATACCCAGTACCCTAAGCTGGTGGAAGGGGATGGGGAGCAGAATGTAGCCCTCGTAAGCCATGAGGAAATGCTTGGCGACCTGCTACAGCACTTAGATGTACGCAAGTTGATGGGGACAGAGGGATCCACCCACAGGTACTGAGAGAACTGGTGGAAGAACTGGCCATGCTGCTTTCCATCATTTATCAGCAGTCCTGGCTATCAGGGGAGGTCCCAGTCGACTGGCGGCTAGCATACATGACGCCCATTTACAAGAAGGGACAGCGGGTAGACCCGGGAAATTATAGGCCTGTTAGTTTGACTTCGGTGCAAGGGAAGCTCATGGAGCAGATTATCTTGAGTGTCACCACGTGGCACTTGCAGGGCAATCAGGTGACCAGGCCCAGTCAGCATGGGTTTATGAAAGACAGGTCCTGCTTGATGATCCTGATCTCCTTCTATGACAAAGTGACATGCTTAGTGGACGAGGGAAAGACTGTGGATGTGGTCCACCTTGACTTCAGCAAGGCTTTTGACACGGTTTCCCATAGCATTCTCCTCAAGAAACTCGCTGCTCATGGCTTGGACTGGCGTACACTTCGCTGGGTTAGAAACTGCCTGGATATCTGGGCCCAAAGAGTCATGGTGAATGGAGGACTCCACTAGTGACCAGTAGTTGGAGGCCAGTCACTAGTGGAGTCCTCCAGGGCTCAGTTCTATGGCCAGTTCTCTTCAATATCTTTATTGAAGATCTGGATGAGGGGATCGAGTACACCTCCATTAAGTTTGCAGACGACACCAAGTTAGGTGCATGTGTTGATTTGCTCGAGGACAGGAAGGCTCTGCAGGAGGATCTGGATAGGCTGGACCGATGGGCTAAGGCCAACTGTATGAAGTTCAACAAGGCCAAGTGTTGGGTCCTGCACCTGGGGCACAACAACCCCCAAAAGTGCTACAGGCTAGGAGACGAGTGGTTGGAAAGCTGCCTGGTAGAGAAGGAGCTGGAAGTATCAGTTGATACTCGGCCGAATATGAGCCAGCAGTGTGCTCAGGTGGCCAAGAAGGCTTCCATAAGGCTCCCATCCTGGCTTCCATAAGAAACAGTGTGGCCAGCAGGTCCAGGGAAGTGATTGTCCCCTGTACTCAGCTCTGGTGAGGCCGCACCTTGAGTACTGTGTTCAGTTTTGGGCCCCTCACTACAAGAGGGATGTCAAGGTGCTGCAGCGTGTCCAGAGAAGGGCAACGAACCTGATGAGGGGTCTGGAAAACAAGTCTTACAAGGAATGGCTGAGGGAGCTGGGGTTGTTCAGCCTGGAGAAGAGGAGGCTCAGGGGCGACCTCATTGCTCTCTACAGGTACCTTAAACGAGGCTGTAGTGAGGTGGGGATTGGTCTATTCTCCCATGTGCCCAGTGATAGGATGAGGGGGAATGGGCTAAAGTTGCGCCAAGGGAGGTTTAGGTTGGATATTAGGAAAAACTTTACCAAAAGGGTTGTTAGGCATTGGAATGGGCTGCCCAGTGAAGTGGTTGAGTCACCATTCCTGGTGGTATTGAAAAGTCGTTTAGATGTAGAGCTTAGTGATATGGATTAGTTGAGGAATTGTTAGTGTTAGGTCTTAGGTTGGACTAGGTGATCTTGGAGGTGTCTTCCAACCTAGATGCTTCTGTGATTCTGTGGTTCTGTGATGATATCAATTATTACAGGAACGGTCAATATTCTGTGTGTATGTATGTTTATCACAAACTTCTTATTTTTAAATTTGTCTAATTTTGCAGATTAAACTTGTATTAATCATCCCATTTCCATTTCAGTATGTAGTTGTTGAGCGTAGTTGAAAGCCTCTGCACACAATGAGCCAGGATCTCGGTGAATATAAACAAAAGAAAGGAGCCTCCACTGCCTTCTTTGTCTGACGTCCTTCCTCTGAGACCTGGTCTGGATCTGCAGGGGCAGTGCACATGTGCAGGGGTGCAGAGGAAAAGAGTCCCATCCCAGCAGCACGGCCAGGGAACACCAGCACTTGGTGCATGCAGAGCTGCTCTCTTGCCACTGCCGCCCTCTCCTGCTGAGCCCTGCTGGTGGGGTCAGGCCCGGCTGGTCTGGTAGCTTGGTGCCAGTGCTGCTGTGGGGCTGTGCTGGGACTGCAGGCAGGGACAGGCAGTGGGCACGGCAGTGGCACAGCTGGCCTCCGCTGCAGCACTTCCCTCCTAAGGGGGGATCTCCTCTGGGCACTGCCTGAAGGCTGAGGCCTTCCTGCAAAGTTGCTGTCAAGAACAAGACCAAGGAAGAGACTCCAAAGAGGCTCCATGCTTTGCTGCTTTCCACAAGGCACAAGGGCTGGGTGTGGTGAGAGAAGAGTCTCAGCATGGACTTTTAGGGATGTGGGGCTGGTTCACAAGTTCCCTCTTAGTTGCTAGTGGCCATGCAGCTGATGAATATTTCTAATTCCTAAACACTCAGGCTCCACAGAACAGAACATGATGACACTGATGGCAGATGAGTTTTTTTTTTTTTTTTTTTTCCCCTGGAGGGAACCAGGAGCTTTCAGGAGAGCATAGGTTATCTGCAGGGGCAATATGCACCTGGGAGACAATGTCTCCTGTCCCAGGTGGACTGACCAGAGCTCAAGTGCTCTCAATATGGTGTGAGCAGGAAGAGGAGAGCACTGCAGCCCCAGGGCATGCAGCAGCCCCAGCAAAGTAGTCTTGCGAGTGATTCGTTGCAGCCCTGGGGCAATGGCAGTGACATCATGAGCTGGGTCTGCCTTCCAGCCTCAAAGTCCAGTAGGAAGTGAATGGCTATTAAACAGCCTGTGAGTTGACTTCTTTCTGAAGTAGCTGACAGGTCATCCCTTGAATCCTGGCTGGGATCTGTGCCTTTAGGCTCACATTTGCTGGTCTCCATGACAGGCCAGCAGGTGCACCTGCTTTGCACATAGCTTGTGAGATCCTCTCTTCCTAAGTACATGGTAGGCCCCATTGAGGAAGAGGTATTGAATAGGTGTTGTCATGTCAGAGGTTTCAGCTTTTGACTCATTCATCTTTCAGTGCTGCTTTCAGTTTTCTACACAGAGGAAGCCACAGCCTCCCTGGGGAAACACAAAGCCTTCATGAGGGAATGGAAAATAGTTACCTTGGGTCCATAGGAACCATTCTGAACCAAAACATGTAGGCAGGAAACACACTTCTGTGATGTTGCAGAGCTGCTGGACACATTGTGCAGGGTGCTCTGACAGCCTTTGTGTCCTTCTCCATGCTGGCTTGCTTAGGAGCTGCTTGTTTCTCAGGAACAGAGTTGCCAACAGAGGTGAGACAGATACTCTGAGTTCATGAAAGCCATCAGAAAGCTGCCCCTAAGAAGAAGACTGATATGGGGAAGTCAGTAGAAGCCTGGCCAGAAGAGATGTGAGATTTGGGAGAGGAAAGAGGATCCTGGATAGCAGAAGCTAACAATTTTGGAGAGGTAAGAATATTCAGGTAATGTTGATCCCACCATAAAGCTGACTTAAAGCAGTCATGTGAGGCCCTTACCATATTTTATCCTGTTATGTTAATACTTAAATCTAAATGCCACTCCACACCCTGACAGGAATCCACTGCTCTAATTTTTACCTTTGAAGCCAATATTACTCCATAACCCCTTTCCATTAGCTTTACTCTCTTGCTCACCCTGTTCCCTGCCCTTAACACTAGCATTAAAATGCTCTATTTAACCCTAGTCTTCTTGCAGACCTAAGCAAAACCCTCAGCCAAAGAGCTTGTCCATACCCTAAACAGACCTGACACCCCAAGCAGAATACCAAACCCTCCCACTAAACATGAGCTTAAACTATCACCCAGAGAGGTTCACTGCAGTCCCTAATGCCATACATGAACAACTAACATCCAAAGCCTGTCTTCCTGTGCATTAACCTTCTCACCTTTAACCCTCTTCCTAACCCTTAACTTTAGGTTCTTGCTCCCTTGAGGCAGGGCAGGAACCGTGAGATTGCTGTGCAGTCACATGGCATTCAAAGAGGAATGTGAGGGGCCATGTAGTTTATCAGTATATATATTATATATAAAATAATACTATCACATGTTTGGAAAAGTAATAATGAAGACAATTTCAGAATATTTTGCTAACAATTTTTGAGGAACCCTGTTACTACTGTTAACATGATGGGCATATTACCAATGCTTAAGAAGCATATAAACAAATAATTTCCTTACTGCATTCTTCAGTTCCTGGTTCCTCATGCTACAGATGAGGGGGTTCACTGCTGGAGACACCACCGAGTACAGAAATGACACCAGCAGGTCCATGGATGGGGAGGAGATAGAGGGTGGCTTCAGGTAGGCAAACAAGCCAGTGCCCACAAAGAGGGAGACCACGGCCAGGTGAGGGAGGCATGTGGAAAAGGCTTTGTGCTGGCCCTGCTCAGAGGGCATCCTCAGCACAGCCTTGAAGATTTGCACATAGGACACCACAATGAAAACAGAACACCCAGATATTAAAGAAAGACTAAAGACGAGTAGTCCAACTTCCCTGAGGTAGGCATGTGAACAAGAGAGCTTGA
>MU011969.1:159414-191125 GCA_011074415.1 Stictonetta naevosa
CCTCCTGGGCAACGGCCTCATCCTCACAGCCGTAGCCTGCAACCACCACCTCCACACCCCCATGTATTTCTTCCTCCTCAACCTTGCCCTCCTTGACCTGGGCACTATTACCACCACTGTTCCCAAAGCCATGGTCAACTCTCTTTTGGACACCAGGGCCATTTCCTACTTGGGATGTGCTACCCAAGTCTTTATGTTTATTGTCTTTGTCACAGCAGAGTTTTACCTTCTCACTGTCATGGCCTATGACCGCTACGTTGCCATCTGCCAGCCTCTGCACTATATGACCGTGATGACCAGCAGAACTTGTGTCAACATGGCAGCAGCTGTCTGGGGTGCTGGTGTTCTCAGTGCTTTGGTGCACATTGCCAATACCTTTTCCCTTTTGTTTTGCCAAGGTAATGCCCTGGACCAATTCTTCTGTGAACTTCCCCAGATTCTCAAGCTCTCCTGCTCAGATGCCTACCTCAGAGAACTTGGGTTCATAATGTTTTGCTTTTGTTCAGGTATTGGATGTTTTGTTTTCCTTGTGCTGTCCTATGTGCAGATCTTCAGGGCTGTGCTGAGGATGCCCTCACAGCAGGGAAGGCACAAAGCCTTTTCCACGTGCCTCCCTCACCTGGCCATTGTCTCCCTGTTCATCAGTACCGTCATGTTTGCCTACCTGAAGCCCCCCTCTATGTTGTCTTCCTCCCTGAATCTTTTGCTGGCAGCTCTGTACTCAGTGGTGCCTCCAACAGTGAACCCCCTCATCTACAGCATGAGGAACCAGGAGCTGAAGGATGCAGTTAGGAAACTTTTTGTGGATGTTTTTCAGTACTCATAAAGATCTTTTTTCTCTCCAATAATCAATCCCACTACATAACCCAGGCTTATATTTTGGTTATCCTTAGCAGATGTCTCTATATTTTTTCTCATTGTCATTTTGACTACTTGGTTTTCTTGTGTTCCTACTTAAGTATTTGGATTCCCCTCAGTGCAGCGAATGAATGAACCTCTTCTGTCCCATCTGGAGGCTGTATAAATGTGCATCTAACACTGTGAGTCAGTGAAGACTCTTTCATAGCATCTCTGTAATAAAACAGAATTACTCCAATGAAATGTCTGAACGCTGGGCTTTTCTTCCCTCACCAGTGCCAATAATATGCCTAAAGAATTGCTCTCCTCAAGGGTCTATTCCTACCTCAGTTCAGGAAGGAATGGCTCATTGTCTCATTGTGACCTGTCAGAGACCAAGGGCTAGATTTAAGAGTCACCCATGGATGTCTGCTGACAGCAGAGGCAGTGAATGGTCACGGCATTACATAGCCAGGGCTGTTCCCACATGTGACCCATAGATGATGTCCTTCAGGAGGGGAATCTGGAGCTGCCTGTACAGCCCAGGGTACCTCCAGGAACAGAAGAGCCTGGTGTAGGCAGTGACTGCAGTCCCTCTGAAAGTGAGAGATCTCCCACTGTGAGCTCAGCCACGGGGAAAGAACTAAAGCCAGGTATTCACAGGGAACCTGCGACTCTGCCGTCTCAGATAAGAGAGTGGTAGCCAGCAGGCAGAGGGAAGGGAAGCTGGGCAGTGATTCATTTCCTCCTTCATGAAGTGCCTCTGTCTGGTCCAGCCCAGTGATCTGGACCTATCTGAGTCTGCTTTCCACCCTGGCCAGCACGGCCATGCAGATTCATCCCACAGAACACAGCCCATTTGCTCTGCAAAGCAGCACCACCAGCTTGGGGACCACATGTTGGGAGCACAGGGACAGCCATTCCCCACTGCCCAAGGGGAGATGATTGTCCTGGTTTGAATTAGGATGGAGTTAATTTTCCTCCCAGTAGCTGGTAGGGTGTTGTTATGGATTTAGGATGAGACTAATGTTGATAACACACTGATGTTTTAATTGCTGCAGAGCAGTGCTTACACTAAGCCAAGGACTTTTCATCTTCTCGCTCTGTTCTGCCAGAGGGCAGGCTGGGGGTGCAGCAAGAGCTGGGAGGGGACAGACCCAGGACAGCTGACCCAAACTGGCCAAAAGGGGTATTCCATACCATCTGATGTCATGCTAAACAATATATAGGTGTGGCTAGCCGGGGTGGGGGGCTGGCTCCTCGGGGATAGGCTGGGCATCGGTCAGTGGGTGGTGAGCAATTGCATTGTGCATCACTTGTTTTGTACATATTATTATTATTATTATTTTATTTTCTGCCCTAATAAACTGTGTCTATCTCAACCCACAGGCTTCAGTTTTTCTTGTTTCTCTCCCCCATCCCAGAGAGGGAGGGGGGAGGGTGAGTGAACGGCTGTGTGGTGTTCAGCTGCTGGCCGGGTTAAACCACAACAGAGATGTATTTAAATAAAAGAAAAGACCCCTGCAGTGACTTACTTGCCTGAGATCCTTGCTCAAAGACCTGTGGTGGAACTGCCGGGGGACTTGGCTCTGTGCAGAGGTGCAAGGGGAGAAGAGTCCTGGCACAGCAGCACTGCCAGGGGGCTCCAGGGCTTGGTCTTTCCCAAGCTGCTCTCCCTTTCACCTCCCACACTCTGCTTCAGAGCCCTTGTGTTGCTGTGAGGACTGATGCTCTTGTTGCTTGCTCAACATGCTGCTGTGTGGCAGTCCAGTGTCCACAGGCAGGGACAGGACAGGGGCACTTCTCTAACACAGCTGGCTCCTTACAGACACAGACACAGACACAGAATTTCTAGGTTGGAAGAGACCTCAAGATCATCGAGTCCAACCTCTGACCTAACACTAACAGTCCCCACTAAACCATATCCCTAAGCTCTACATCTAAACGTCTTTTAAAGACCTCCAGGGATGGTGACTCAACCACTTCCCTGGGCAGCCCATTCCAATGTCTAACAACCCTTTCGGTAAAGAAGTTCTTCCTAAGATCCAACCTAAAACTCCCCTGGTGCAACTTAAGCCCATTCCCCCTCGTCCTGTCACCAGGCGTGTGGGAGAACAGACCAACCCCCACCTCGCTACAGCCTCCTTTGAGGTACCTGTAGAGAGCGATAAGGTCACCCCTGAGCCTCCTTTTCTCCAGGCTGAACAATCCCAGCTCCCTCAGCCGCTCCTCATAAGACTTGTTCTCCAAACCCTTCACCAGCTTCGTTGCCCTTCTCTGGACTCGCTCAAGCACCTCGATGTCCTTCTTGTAGCGAGGGGCCCAAACCTGAACACAGTATTCGAGGTGTGGCCTCACCAGAGCCGAGTACAGGGGGACGATCACCTCCCTAGCCCTGCTGGTCACACTGTTTCTTATGCAAGCCAGGATGCTGTTGGCCTTCTTGGCCACCTGAGCACACTGCTGGCTCATCTTCAGCCGACTATCAACCATCACTCCCAGGTCCTTCTCTGCCTGGCAGCTCTCCAACCACTCATCTCCCAGCCTGTAGCTCTGCTTGGGGTTATTGTGCCCCATGTGCAGGACCCGGCACTTGGCCTTGTTGAACTTCATGCAGTTGACCTCAGCCCATCGGTGCAGCCTATCCAGATCCTCCTGCAGAGCCTTCCTACCCTCGAGCAAATCGACACACACAGCCAACTTGGTGTCATCTGCAAACTTACTGAGGGTGCACTCGATCCCCTCATCCAGATCATCGATGAAGATATTAAAGAGGACCGGCCCCAGCACCGAGCCCAGGGGAACTCCACTAGTGACCGGCCTTCAACTGGATTTGACTCCATTTACCACGACTCTTTGGGCCCGGCTATCCAGCCGGTTTGTAACCCAATGAAGCATGCGCCAGTCCAAGCCAAGAGCAGCCAGTTTCTTGAGGAGAATGCTGTGGGAAACGGTGTCAAAAGCCTTGCTGAAGTCAAGGTAGACCACATCCACAGCCTTTCCCTCATCCACCCAGCGCGTCACTTTGTCATAGAAGGAGATCAGGTTCGTCAAGCAGGACCTGCCTTTCATAAACCCATGCTGACTGGGCCTGATCGCCTGCTTGCCCTGCAAGTGCTGCGTGATGACTCTCAAGACAATCTGCTCCATGAGCTTCCCTGGCACTGAGGTCAAACTGACAGGCCTGTAGTTTCCCGGGTCAGTCCTCTGGCCCTTCTTGTAGATGGGCGTCACGTTTGCTAGCCGCCAGTCAACTGGGATCTCCCCCGATAGCCAGGACTGTTGATAAATGATGGTAAGCGGCTTGGCCAGCTCCTCTGCCAGTTCTCTCAGTACCCTCGGGTGGATCCCATCCGTCCCCATCGACTTGTGCACATCCAAGTGCCGTACCAGGTCACCAACCATTTCTTCGTGGATAGTGAGGGCCACATCCTGCTCCCCATCCCCTTCCACCAGTTCAGGGTCCTGGGTATCCAGAGAACAACCGGTATTGCCGCTAAAGACTGAGGCGAAGAAGGCATTAAGCACCTCCACCTTTTCCTCATCTCTTGTAACTAAGTTTCCCCCCGCATCCAGTAAAGGATGGAGATTCTCCTTAGTCCTCCTTTTTGTGTTGATGTATTTATAAAAACATTTTTTGTTATCTTTAACGGCAGTAGCCAGATTGAGCTCTGGAGTTTCTAATTTTGTCCCTGCACAGCCTCGCAACATCCTTATAGTCCTCCCTAGTGGCCTGCCCACTTTTCCAAAGATTATAAACCCTCTTTTTTCTCCTAAGCTCAAGCCACAATTCTCTGTTCAGCCAGGCTGGTCTTCTTCCCCGCCAGCTCGTCTTTGGGCACGTGGGGACAGACCGTTCCTGCGCCATTAAGATTTCCCTCTTACCAGCAACTCCAGCATAAAAGGGGATCTACTGAGAGCTGTGCCTGAAGGCTCAGCTCTTCTCCCAGAATGGCTCTCATGGATATTGCAAAGAAATGAACTCAAAGGAGGCTCCTTGTTTTGCTTGTTTCTCTGAGGGCTCAGGGAGATGAGATCAGCTGATCACTCAGGATCAGGATTTAGGCAGGGAATGCTGTTTCTGGAATTGACTGCTGGTTCCCAGCACCTATAGATATGGTGACTTCACTGGCCTGTATTCACAGCATGTAACAGAGCTGACTGCAGGCAGGTATTATTCTGGAGGGAAATGGGAGCTGCCAGGAGAGCCCAGGGGATTGGAAGGGACAGTGTGTGCCAGTGAGTCATCAGAGCATGGAACCCATAGAGTACAAATGTGTCCAAACCACCCAAAGATACGGTGCTAAATCTGGGTGGGAACAGACAAAGGAGAGCTCTGAAACTCCAGGGAACACAGCAGACATACGGAAAGCAGTCTGCTGAATTGGTTGTTATACCTCTGGTGAAATGTCATAAACTGAATACAGTGAATCACCGCAAAACATCTCCTGATATTAGAAACAAGTTGGTCCTGATGATCCTGGTGGGTCCCTTCCAACTCGGGCTATTCCATGAGTCTCTGACTCTGAAGAAGGCCGGCTATCTGTGCACACCCTCCATGGCCAAAGAACCACTTGGGTGGGAGGCAGTCAGTGGCAGTGCCCCCCACCAGATGCCTCTGCCTTCCCAGCCTGACCAGCACGGCCCTGCAGAGTGCCCCCATGGCCCCACGCACCACAACCCCCTCGCTCTGCAGAGCAGCACCGCCAGCTCAGGGGCTGTGGGCAGCATGGTCAGGGGCTGCAGGAATGGCTGCTCAGGCCAGCCCAGATGTGCTGACCTGGGGCAAGGCTGTGTGGGACATGGGGTGTCCCGGGAGCAGGGCAGGGCACTGTGTGTGTGCAGTGGTGCTGCCTGAGGAGCCCCAGGGCCAGCAGTGTGGTGGTGTGCTGTGCTGGGGAGAGGGGCTGGGCTGGGGGCTGCAGGCTCCCTGTGGGAGGGAAAAGGTTTGGAGGCAGGGTGGAAAGGAGGGAGAGGAAATTGCAGCAGCAGATATTAACCATTGATCTCCCCTTCTTCATTTGCTGCTTTGGAGACATGCCAGCATAGGCTGTTCTCCTGGGCTGGGCTGCGCTATGAAGTGGTCAGGGAATTTTGGAGAGCTGGGGAAGGTCTGGGCTGGGCTGGCTTCCTGGTAGGAACAGGGAGAACTAGCAGAGCAGGGGCTGCACTGGGCTGAGCCCTTGTTCTCTGGACACCCTGGCAGATGCTGCCACAGGACAAAGGTTCCAGAGCAGCCCCTCACAACCACCATTCCCGGCACTGGGCTCTCACCCCAGCTCACACAGTTTATTGTTCATCCAGCTATGGACACTAAATGGCTACATCTGAAGTCCATGCTTGCCTTGTCATCTGAGAGTACACGTGGTGAGATGAACCTGAATGAGCCCAAGTGCCATAAGCTGTTTCTTAAGGGTGCCATTATGTCCAGTGGGACAGACAGAGTCTCATGGTCACTTCCCATTGGAGCTACGGTCCTCTGGAAAACCGGCTGAATAAAGCAGTGCTAGTCAGCATGACATCCAGTCAAAAGTGGTGTCCCTCAGGGGCCGGTCTTGGGACCGGTGTTCTTCAACATCTTTATCAATGACATAGATGCTGGAATTGAGTGCACCCTCAGCAAGTTTGCAGATGACACCAAGCTGAGTGGTGCAGTTGATACAATAGAAGGAAGGGATGCCATCCAGAGGGACCTGGACAGGCTGGAGAAGTGGGCCCAAGAGAACCTAATGAGGTTCAACCATGGGAAAATACAAGGCGTTGCACTGGGGCAATTCCAGGTTTTTATCTAGACTGGGAGAAGAAGAATTTGAGAGCAGCCCTGTGAAGAAGGACTTGGGGGTCCTGATGGACGAGAAGATAGACATGAACCGGCAGTGCATGCTTGCAGCCCAAAAGGCCAACTATGTCCTGGGCTGCATCAAAAAAGGGGAGGCCAGCAGGGAGAAGAAGGTGATTGTCCCCCTCTGCTCTTGTGAGACCCCACCTGGAATACTGTGTGCAGGCCTGGGGTCCCCAGCAAAAGAAGGATGTGGAGTTCTTGGTATGGGTCCAGAGGAGGGCCACTAAGATGACCAGGGGACTGGAGCACTTCTCCTATGCAAAAAGACTGAGGGAACTAGGCTTGTTTAGCCTAGAGAAGAGAAAGCTCCAGGGAGACATCATTGCGGCCTTCCAGTACTTGAAGGGAGTGTATAAACAGGAGGGGGAACACCTATTTACATGTGTTTATAGTGATTGGACAAGGGGGAATGGTTTTAAATTAAGATGGGAGATTTAGGTTAGAAATTAGAAGAAAGGTTTTCACTCATAGGGTTGTGAGACACTGGAACAGGTTGCCCAGGGAGGTTGTGGATGCCCCATTCCTGGAGGCATTCAAGGCAAGGCTGGATGTGGCTCTGGGCAGCCTGCTCTAGTGGTTGGCAACCCTGCCCAGAGCAAGGGGGTTGAAACTAGATGATCTTTAAGGTCCTTACCAACCCAGGCCATTATATGATTCTATGATTCTATGATTCTATGACTTTCACACCAACTCCTTCTCTACAGAGTTCTTGACTTTTTCCTAAAATATATATACATTTCTTGATTCACGTTTCCACAAAGAGGTGGTCATTTCTTTCAGTATGACCTGGACTTGCTAAAGGCAGCATTGGGAAATGTGGGTCTTGATGTGTGGGAGGCCTTCTGAAGCATGAGCTGGTTGGCTGGCAGAGTACTTGAGGGATTGTGCAGGACATCCCCTGCACCCACTGCTCCTGTGTGGGCTGGGAAGAGGCCTCCTGAGCACAACAGCTCTTTGTAGTGTTGTGGATGCTGGCTGGGAGGTCACTTCTGTCCCAGCCCCTGGCTGGCCAACAGCAGGGAGGCAGAGCCTCTGAAGTCATAAAGGCCATCAGAAAGCTGCCCTCAACAGGGTGAAACGTTTCGAGATGCCAGAGGAAAGATGGGAGAATAAAGGTGGGAGATTTGGGGGAGAGAAGATTGGCTTGGCTAACAGAAAGGCAACATTTTGAAGTGGTAATAGGGGTTCAGGTAAGGCTGATGCTGCTGCAATACTCATTGGGAAAATATTCATACTATGCCCTGGCAATATTTCTAACGAGGAACATTAAAACCCAGTGCTACCCTAATTACTGTGCTTCACCATGGAAGGAATCCACTACTCTTATCCCCTACCTCAAATCCTGTTATCCTCAAAGATGTTACCTTTAGTCTTAACCTGTCTCTTTTACTAAACCCTAGTCCTTAATCGCTAGCATTAATTTGCCATCCTTAACACCAACCTTCATCCTGTAACAAAGCACATAATGAAACCCTAACCAGAGATCTAGCTCATACCCTAAACACTGACTGTCTACCCAACGCAGAACTCACAAGCCTCCCTCTAAAATGCTGCTCAATTCCTAACCTGGAAGACAAGATCTAATCCCTAAACCCTAACTTGAACACCTGATCCTCACATACCTTGTTCTTGCACTCTTATCACAAAATTGGTTTCACCCCATGAGGCTATGAAGGGATTGAGAGGTCCAGCAGCAATTGCTTTGTCTTGGAGGAGGCAGGGGAGGTGACATGGATCTAGTCAGGTCATAGGGCTCAAGGAGAAGATGGGTGGGGATGGTCTGCTGAGGTCAGCTGTGCCTCAGGATCTCAGGAGGCAGCAGGAGGCCCATGGCTGTGCAGGTGCGTGTCAGCGCACTTGTGCGTGAGGGCCTGATAGGTCACCTTCAGGCACATGGCTGGTGTATGTGTGTGGCATTTTAGCCATCATAAGGAACTAAGGAGCCGCACACATGCAGCTAGTGTCAATATTTATTTCAAAGTCGTTCCTAACCTAGTACCTAACCGAGTTTGCACATAGTAGTCTGCTGTCCATCAGGGAAGCTGAAAGGCCATTAGGAGGTGCCCTCTGCACAAGTACCTGAAAGGCCCATGAAGAATTGGCTTTGGCTGTGGGTTGTCAAGTGTCTTGTGCCTGAGTACATGACCGGAGAGAGACAGGCAGGTGTCTTGGTTGCATCTTTCTGAGGAGCTGAAAGGCCAGCAGAAAGGCCATATGGCCTGGAAGATCACGGTGAAGTTCCTTCTGTCTGGTCAGCTGACAAGCCACATAAAAGCTGATGGGGGTGGATGCCTGTGTGAAGGTTGGTTTTTGAAATGTTGGAACTTTCCTATGTCATGGGAAACAGAATGTGAGAGAAGAGCTGCCTCAAAGGGAAGCTTGGGTGCTGGAGATAAGGCTTGAGAGAGAACATAAGATAGTAGAAAGGATGTGATGAATTGTCAGAGGTGACCTGGAGTGAATGTGTTATCACTCCATGATGTTGTGTTTCAGGGCACACCTAGAAAGGGTAGAGACATCAATGAAGGCAAAGAAATTTCAAGAGGCGAGCAAGGTGGGAAAGCAAGATGGATGTTTGCATCCTGCCGGGCAGCAGGGACATGTGTGGGACAGCACAGGACAGCCAGAGGTGGAGATGGACAAGGGCACTGGCAAGGCGAAACATACCCAAGAAAGCCAAGGTGTTGTCCCCTTGGCTATGGCAGGTATCTCTGCCACCAAGGCCTAGGAGAGATGTTGTCCTCTTGGCAATGGGGCCCAATCTCCTTTTTTTTTACCTCCTGAGGGAGACTAGGTGTGACACCACTGTCTTTCACTTGGCACTACATAAGCCATATTTCACTGCCCAAGGAAGTGCCTGGTGCCCCATGTGAAGGACAGGACATCTCTGCCCAGGGCTGACAGCAGGACTTGGCCTTTCTGCTTGATGAAACAAAGGCAGGATTTTCTTGGCCTCAGAGCCACCTGCACAGGGCCTTGGCCTACCTGTAATCATGGCCTCCAATTACCTGTCCTAAGGAGTCCATGGGTCTTTGTCAGTAATAGCCCTCCGTGGGACAAATCAGTGCTTTGAAGATCTTTGGGGTTTGGCTTTTGATTTTAGTTTTCATCAGTCTCCTCTCAGGAGCTGAAGTTGATAGACTTTGCAGCAACTACACCTTGGAGCTTATTAAGACAAAGAAAGCCCTAAGAGTCTCTTAAGGAGTTCTGGACAGGTAGAAGTTTGACACTGTACAGACAACCTTGCTCCTCACCTCCCCAGCTTGCACCATTTCTCTCATGGATCCCCTAGGACTTGCATCACTTCTCCTGACATCAGACTTCTCCACTGAAGTCTGCAGTTGCACCTTGTAATTACTTTGTCCCAACTCCCTCCTGCTTTCCTTAGAGAACAGGCTGCACACAGGTACAGAAGGATTCTTAATTGCAAGCAAACTAATATAATGTATGATAAAGCTTAATAATGAATAAAACATACTGCTCAGTTTTATGCTTACTCTAAGTTGTACCTAATGAGGCTCACCTCCCACAAGGGATGGTCTTATCAGCATTCCTTTTTCCATCAGTAGACATGAAAGATTGTGTAAAAACTGTTCAGGAGTTGCCTAAAGACAGCATTATAATGCATAAAGGAAGTGAAAGCTATGAACTCACTGAGGCTTAAAGCAACAGCTAGATCATTGAATGATCTTAGAATCCAAGAATGATACAATCTAGGAAAGGTTTAGGCTGGAACAGGACTCTAAGATCATCTATTCCAATCCCCCTTTCCATGGCTAGGGCCATCTCTTACTACATCATGTTGCTGAAAGGGTCTTGCAACCCATCTTTCAGTACTTCGAGTGATGGCGCATCCACAGCTTCTCTGGGAAACTTGTTCCAGTGCCGCACTACTCTCATCCTAAGAGCTTTCTTCGTTATGTGTAACCTGTATCTACACCTATTCAGTTCAAAAGCATTACCTCTTGTCCCATCACTGTAGGCCCTGATTAAAAAATAATAATAATAATAATAAAATAATAATAATAAATTTGTCTTTCTCTTAAGCTCCCTTGAAATACTGAAAGGAATCAATAAAGTTTCTCTGGAGCCTTCTCTTCTCCAGGTAGAACAACAGCAACACTCACTGTCTTTCTTTGGAAGAGAGCTATTTCTTCCCTCTGATCATTGCCCTCCACTGTAGCCCCTCTATCAGGTCTATGTCTTTCTTGCATTGGGGGCCCCAGAACTGGATGCAGTACTACAGGTAGGGTCTCACAGCAGCAGAATAGACGGGGAAACACTTCTCTGAGGCTTCCTTGCAAAGAACCTGGTTTGCTCAGTGTCAGCTGGCTGGATCCTTCCTCAACACAGAGGAGAGGAGTATTGAAACACAGGGCAGCTTTAGCACATTGGAGATCAGAATTTTAGGGCTGTCTGCTCCTCAGCTTTCAGGAAACACAACCCACACAGATCCTTGCTAAATGAACACTTGGACAGATGATGATAGTTCTCTGGAGGTTTGTGGAGAGACAATTATTTTTCTGAGGCCTCTAACTCATCAGCTGAGATTTGTCCAGATGAGACAACCAGGTGGGAAGCATGAAGTAGAAAGGAGCTTCTCTCCATCACCACCATGGACAATGGTCCACGTGCAACATGTACATCCAGGTTTCCAAAATACTGAGCTGGTGCAGCTGATTCACTGGGGGGTCCTAGGCAAAGGAATAATGTGGGAAGGGTGGAATCCAGCTGGAGGAGAGATTCCATGTGGATAAGTATCTGTGAATAAAAATAGATGGGATAACCTGGACATTGGTTTCTGGGGCCATTTCTGATGCTTTTGGATATCTGAAAACACTGCATGGATCAGAAGAGCATGGCATAGGTCTTCAAAGTGACTGTCCTCCATTGGCAGTGACTGCAGGAGGTAGAAAAGACATGGACTGGGACAGCTGCTGTGCACTGCCTTGCAGGGTGCTCCTCTTCCTTGAACATAACCACCAGGATGGGGAGTTCATGTATCAGGCTTGGACCTAAACCCCTTGCACTTACATTTCAGTGTGAGGCTCCTAAGGTAGACTGGGATGCATATCTCTTATCCTTAGCAGCACCTGCACAAACAACTGTGTCCACTGGGCCTCCCTCTCCTGCCTGTCCAGCTAGGGCAGAGGCAGAAGGAATGCTTCTCCTGCAGTGGAAGTCCAACAGCTCTGGGAGGAGTCATGGACACTTGCTGCCCTTGGCTACCAGAAGAGGCCCCTTTGCACCTCCCATGATGGAAAAAGGAATCGTGTCTGGAAGGACATATGGATTTCTCTGCTCCCTTCAGCCTCCAACACAGTCCCCACTGTCTCAGAAGAGCTGAGGCTCTCTAAGTCTCAGCTCCATCTGTGCTCCTCCAGCTGCATCTCAAGTCTTCTTCTCTCCTTGCCTAACATCTTCTTGAACTGAGACAGGGACTTCCAATGCCTCATCCAGACCCCTCATCCCTGGAGGATCAACTTTCTTCCTCAGCCCACCTTTCCTACTAGGAAGCTTTTACCCACAATACTGAGTCTGGCTGGACCCCATGCATCTGGAGTTTATTTGGATGGAGTTCATTTACCCTGAACTAGCCATTGTAATGCTGGACCTCATTCTCAGCAACAAGGAGAGGCTGGTGGGGAATGTGAAGCTCAAGGGCAGCCTGGGCTGCAGTGACCATGAACTGGTGGCATTCAGGATGCCTAGGGCAGCAAGGAGGCAACACAGTAAGCTCACCACCCTGGATATCAGGAGAGCACATTTTGTCCTCTTTAGGGATCTGCTTCATAGAATACCATGGGAGAAGGACCTGGAGGGAAGATGGGTCCAGGAAAGCTTGTTAATCTTCAAGGTTCATCTCCTCCAAGATCAGGAGTGGTGCATCCCAGCAAAGGGGAAGTCAGGCAAGAAGGCTAGGAGGCCTGCATGGCTGAACAAGGAGATGATGGCCAACCTCAAACACAAAATAAAGCCTACAGAAGATGGAAGCAAGGACAGGTAACCTGGGAGGAATACACAGACACTGTCTGAGCAGCCACAGATCAAGTCAGGAAAGCTAAGGCCCTGGTAAAACTGAATCTGGACAGGAAGGTCAAGGGCAACAAGAAGGTCTTCTCTAAGTATGACAGTGATAAAAGGAAGTTGAGGGAAAATGGGGATCCTCTCCAAAAGGAAACAGGAGACCTGGTTAACTGGGATATGGAGAAGGCTGAGGTACTCAATGACTTCTTTGCCTCAGTCTTCACTGGCAAGAGTTCTAGCCACACCATCCAAGTCCCAGAAGGCAAAGGCAGGGACTGGGAGAATGAAGAATTGCCTACTGAAAAAGATCATGTGCAAGACCATCTAAGGCATCTGAAGGAGCACAAGTCTATGGAACCAAGTGAGATGAATCCCAGAGTCCTGAGGGAACTGGCAGATGAACTTGCAAAGCCACTATTCATCACATTTGAAAAGTGGTGGCAGTCTGGCAATGTTCCCACTGACTGGCAAAGGGAAAATGGAACTGCCACTTTTAAAAGGGGGAAAAAGTATATACCCTGGGAACTACAGGCCAGCCAGTCCTACCTCTTTGCCCAGCAAGATCATGGAACGCATTCTTCTGGAAACTCTGCTAAGGGACATAATAAACAAAGAGGTGATTGGTGAGAGCCAACATGGCTCTCTAAGGGCAGAGCATGCCTGACATATCTGATGGCCTTCTGACCCACTGTGTTACAGTGTTTGTGGATACAGGAAGAGCAACAGATGCCATCTCCCTGGAATTGTGCAAAGTATTTGACACATCCCATGTAACATCCATTCTCTAAATTAGAGAGACATGGATTTGATGGATGGATGGATGGACTACTCAGAGGATATAAAGAATTGTCTGGATTGTCACAGTCAAATTGCTGTGGTCAACAGCTCAGTGTTCAAGTGGAGACCAGCAATGAGTAGTGTTTTTCAGGGGCCATTATTGGGACTGGAAGAGTTTAACATCATTGTTGGTGACATGGACAGTGGGATCAAGTGTAGCCACAGCAAGTTTGACAAGGTTATGTCAAGCAAGTTGATGACAGCAAACAGTGTGGTAAGGTTGACACACTGAATGGAAGGGGTCTTGACAGGTTTGGGTGGAGAATGGAGTGAGAACAGCCCTGTGGAGTGGGTCCTGAGGGTGTTGGTAATTGAAAAACTCAACAAGAGCAGTCAATGTGCACTTGCAGCCCAGAAAGAAAAATGCCAGGTGGCATCAAAAGAACTATAACTAGGAGGTTTTGGAGGTGATTCTTGCCCTCTCTTCTGCTCTTGTGTTGTGGTTTAACCCGGCCGGCAGCTAAACACTACACAGCCGTTCGCTCACCCTCCCCCCTCCCTCTCTGGGATGGGGGAGAGAAACGGGAAAGTGAAGCCTGTGGGTTGAAATAAAGACAGCTTATTAAGATAGGAAATAATAATAATAATAATAATAATAATGGTAATACTACTACTACTACTAATGTGTACAAAACAAGTGATGCACAATGCAATTGCTCACCACCCACTGACTGATGCCCAGCCCAACCCCGAGCAGCCGCCCCCCCCCACCCCGGCTAGCCACCCCTATATATTGTTTAGCATGACATCAGATGGTATGGAATACCCCTTTGGCCAGTTTGGGTCAGCTGTCCTGGGTCTGTCCCCTCCCAGCTCCTGCTGCACCCCCAGCCTGCCTGCTGTCAGGACAGAGTGAGAAGCTGAAAAGTCCTTGGCTTAGTGTAAGCACTGCTCTGCAACAATTAAAACATCAGCATGTTATCAGCACTCTTCTCATCCTAATCCAAAACATAGCACCCTACCAGCTACTAGGAGGAAAATTAACTCTATCCTAACTGAAACCAGGACAGACTGACCTTGAAATATTTACACTAGTTGCATGTCAGCGGTTTCCCAGTTCCTTATGAGCAAAAAAATGGCATCCATGACCAGCCATGTGCCTGAAGGTGGCCTATCAGGCCCTCACGCACAAGTGCCCTGACACCCACCTGCACAGCCATGGGCCTCCTGCTGCCTTCTGAGGCACAGCTGACCTCAGCAGAGCATCCCCATCCATCTCCTCAATGAGCCCTATGACCTGACCAGATCCATGTCGCCTCACTTGCCTCTACCAAGACCGAGCAATTGCTACAGAAATTCTCAAGCCCTGCTCAGCCTCATGGGGCCAAGCGACTTGAGTTTTGTGATAAGAGTGCAGGAATGAGGGATTTAAGGATTAGGTATTCAAGATAGGGTTTAGGGATGAGATCTTGCATTCCATGTTTAGGGATTGGACAGAGTCTTATAAGGAGGCTTTGGTGTTCTGCTTTGAGTACCCCATCAGTGTTTAGGGTATGAGACAGATTTCTGGTTAGGAATTTATTATATAGTTTGTTATTGGACGAGGGCTGGTGTTAAGGCTGGCAATATAATGCTAGGGATTAAGGGATATGGATTATCGAGAGCAATGAGTTAAAAATAATGGAAAGGGGTGATGTGGCTGGGGCTGGACTTCAAAGTAGGATTTGAGGTTGGGGATGAGAGCAGTGGATTCCTTTGAGTGTAAGGGATAGCATTTAGGGAAGCACCAGGTTTTCAGGTTCCTGGTTAGAAATATTGCCAGGACATAACATGAATTTATTCCCAGTGAGTGTTATAGCAGCATCAGCTTTTACTGAACCCCTATTAATTCCTCAAAATCTTTCTTTTATCTTAGCCAAACCCCTCTTCTCTCCCCCAGATCTCTCACCTTTACTCTCTCATCTCTTCCCTGTCCTCCCCAAATGTGTCACCCTGTTATGGGCAGCTTTCTGATGGCCTTTAGGACCTCAGAGGCTCTGACTACCTGCTGTTGGCCAGCCCAGGGCTGGGGCAGAAGTGACCTCCCAGCCAGCATCCACAGGGCTACAAGGAGCTGTTGTGCTCAGGACACCTCTTCCCAGCCCACCCAGGAGCAGTGGGTGCAGGGGATGCCCTGCACAATCCCTCAGGTACTCTGCCGGCCAACCAGCTCATGCTTCAGAAAGCCTCCCACACATCCAGACTCATGTTCCCCATGCAGCCTTTAGCAAGTCCAGGGCATCCTGAAGGAAATGGCCACTGCTGTGTGGAAAAATGAATCAAGAATTGAATATATGTTTTAGGAGAGTGTTGAGAGCTCTGAAGAGAAAGAATTAGTGTGAAAGTCATGATGACTAGCATAGGTCATATCCATATCCAGTGAAAAAGGGCCCAGCCCAGACTGCTTTGTGGCTCCCCCCAGCCTCTCTCAGGAGGCCAGCACAGCCCAGACCCTCCCCTGCTCTCCACACTTCCCTCTCCTCTGTCCAGCCCAGCCCAACAGAGGAGTTGAGGCTGAGCTGGCCCTAAAACGGCAAATGGAGGAGTGGAGGTCGGAGGCAGTGTCTCTGCTCCTGCCATTTGCAGGAGATTCCCAAACTCTGGGCATCCTGCAGCTCCCCAGGCCAGCCCTGCTCCCCAGCAAAGAACAGCACCGCACTGCTGGCCCTGGGGCTCCTCAGGCAGCACCACTGCACACACACAGCACACTGCTCTGCTCCTGGGACACCCCATGTCCCACACAGCCTTGCCCCAGGCCAGCAAGTCTGGGCTGGCCTGAGCAGCCATTCCTGCAGCCCCTGACCATGCTGCCCACAGCCCCTGAGCTGGCGGTGCTGCTCTGCAGAGCGAGGGGGCTGTGGTGCGCGGGGCCGTGGGGGCATTCTGCAGGGCTGTGCTGGTCAGGCTGGGAAGGCAGAGGCAGCTGGTGGGGGGCACTGTCACTGACTGCCTCCCACCCAAGTGGTTCTTTGGCCATGGAGGGTGTGCACAGATAGCCGGCCTTCTTCAGAGTCAGAGACTTATGGAAGAGAAACAAACAAAGCAAAAAGCCTCCTTCCAGTCCATCCCTTTGCAATATTGGTGAAAGCAGCTCTGCGAGAAGAGCTGAGCCTTCAGGCACTGCCCTCAGCAGATCCCCTTTTATGCTGCAGATGCTGGTACGGAGCCAGCTGTGTTAGACAAGTGCCCCTGGCCTGTCCCTGCCTGTGCACACAGGACAGCCACACAGCAGCACGGTGAGCAACCAACAAGAGCAATCAGTCCTCACAGCAACACAAAGGCTCCATAGGAGAGCATGGGTGCTGAAGGAAAGCACTTCTAGACAGACCAAGCCCTAGGGCTCCCTGGCAAAGCTGCTGTGCCAGGATTCTTTTTCCCTCCACTTCTGCACACAGCCAAGTGCCCCTGCAACTCCACCACAGGCCTCTGAGGGAGGGTCTCAGGTAAGGAAGTCATTGCCAGGTCCTTTCTATTATTTAAATACACAGAGAACCTGGCTTCTTCACTCCAAGTTTCTATGTCACAAGAGATAGATAGATACTGAATTGGAAGAGGACGAATAAATACATTACTTATTCTATCACGAATAAAGAAAATGAATTTTAAAACATAAAATTAAAAAAGCACCAAATATATTGGTTCTGAAGCTGTAATAAGTTACATTATGAGCAGTATGTACAAGATGGACAGTTTATTGCTTCAGAAAAGCATCCAGTCATCACTTTTCTAACTGAATCCTTCAGCTCCTGGTTTCTCAGGCTGTAGATGAGGGGGTTCACTGCTGGAGGCACCACTGAGTACTGAACTGCCAGCCAAAGATTCAGGGAGGAGGAGGATATGGAGGGGGGTTTCAGGTAGGCAAATGTGCCACTGCTGATGAACAGAGAGACCACGGCCAGGTGAGGGAGGCATGTGGAAAAGGTTTTGTGTCGGCCCTGCTGTGAGGGCATCCTCAGCACAGCCCTGAAGATCTGCACATAGGAGAAAAGAATGAAAGCAAAACACCCAGATACAAAACAGAAGTTAACAACAATAAGCCCAGCTTCTCTGAGGTAGGCATGTGAGCAGGAGAGCTTGAGGATCTGGGGAATTTCACAGAAGAACTGGTCCAGGACATTGCCTTGGCAGAGCGGGGGGGAAAAGGTATTGGCAGTGTGCAGCACAGCATTGAGAAAGCCACTGTCCCAGGCAGCTGCTGCCATGTTGACACAAGCTCTGCTGTCCATTATTGTCCCGTAGTGCAGGGGTTTGCAGATGGCAACGTAGTGGTCATATGCCATGGTGATGAGAAGATAAGACTCTGCTGCTACAAACACAACAAAGAAAAAGACCTGGGTAGCACAACCTGCATAGGAAATGGCCCTGGTGTCCCACAGGGAACTGGCCATGGCTTTGGGGACAGTGGTGGAGATGGATCCCAGGTTGAGGAGGGCGAGGTTGAGGAGGAAGAAGTACATGGGAGTGTGGAGGCGGTGGTCGCAGGCTATGGCTGTGAGGATGAGGCCGTTGCCCAGGAGGGCAGCCAGGTAGATGCCCAGGAAGAGCCCGAAGTGCAGGAGAGGCAGCTCGCATGTTTCTGTAAATGGCAGGAGGACGAACTCATTGGGGAAGCTGCTGAGGAGGAGGTGGTTCATGCCCTAAAGCCCCTGAGGGCCAGATTATGTACTGGCTGGTAGAGGAGAGCAGGGGGTTGCTGCAGAGAAGGTGCCTGCACTGCAGGGCTGCCAGGCAGTGCCTGAATCCCCCCTCCCTTGGTGTTTCAGGCAGCAGCTCCCTTTCCCTCCCTGCCCAGGTCTCTGCTGCCTGGAACTGTCCCTGTTGGCAGCTGTTTTCCTGTCCAAAAACTCTCCTCCCTGCCATTGCTCACAGACCCCGTCCCACCTGCGGTGTGCTCAAATCTGCCTGCAGACACCTCATGTCCCAGGATCATTTTCATGAACAACTCCCTGTGTTTAGTGACTAAAGAGCATTTCTATTCTAAAAAGAGATAACACTAACTGGGGTCTCAGTGCCTTCATAGTAGTCTAGAAATAAATTCCCATCTCCCATTTCCACCCAGCAAAGCAAGAGGACAAATCTCAAAGCACAGAAAGCTTCTCTTCAAGAATACCTTGCTCTGATCTTTCTCTTGTGGAGTCCACTCTGACAAGCCCTGGAGGTGCTGTGGTGCTGTGAGCAACCTGTCCCAGGCAGCAGCCTCTAGGCAGCAGAAGGACCCTGCCCTGCCGGGGGGCTCCTTCTACTCACAGCTTCTCCCCACAGCACCCTGGGCAGCTCCCCAGGCAGGCTGAGTGCTGAGCCTGGCAGGCAGCAGAGGCCCTGCCCCGGCACACAGCCCCTGGGGCACAGCAGGGACCCTGCTCTGCACCACAGCCCTGGGCACTCCTGCCTGCACCCTAGCTGCACAGCCTGCAGCTGGCCCTTTGAGAAGGAACCCTCATGTCCTGTCCCTCTGACAGCTTCGGCAGGTAATCCCTGCTCTGGAACTTGTAGTTTTTCTCTTATTTTAGGAACTCTTAAGTGTTCTCTTGAAAGATCCCATAGGCTGTGGGATGTGCCAGCAAATCTGGAGATGGCACCAGGAACAACAGCTGTGCTGCCCTACAGCCAGAGCCTTACCCTGTTCAGGGCTGTGAAGTTTTCTCCCGCAGGGAGCTCTCAGCATCCCCCCTCCACACTGCCTTTAACATCTCCCTCCCTTCTCTCAGCCGCCCTTGGCCCCTGCAGGCAGTGCCCCCAGCCCTGCTGTGCTGTGCACAGGAGCTGCTCCTGGGCAGAGCTGTCTCTCTGCAGCGCTGCCCGCTTGCCAGGAGCTCCCATTGGGCCCAGGAGCCCGGCCCAAATCAGCAGCACAGCTCCAGCCTGCCTGTCTCTGCCTCTTAAGCCTCCGTGGAGGTGTCCCTGGACCTCCAGGGGAATTGAATTTGAAACTGAAACAATCAATGATGTTTCTTCCCTCTACTGGGGAAGGAAACTCATTTCCAGCAATGTCATTCTGCATTATCAGAAAAACAATATGGGGAATGATATAGAATCACCTTTCCATGTCCTGGTTTCAGGCAGGTCATCCAGGCAAGAACAGGGAGGGATCTCCCTCCTGCTGAGGGATGGGTTTCAGCTGAGTCAACCAAGGCATCACATTCTTTGCATTCCAGAAACTAAAAGGGGGCTCAGCTCCCTCCCATGACTCATGCAAACCCACAGGATTCCTCTTGCCTGGGCGCAAACCAGGCAGCTGGGTGTTGGCTGCTTGTCTCAGCTCCCAGCACACTGAATGGAGATGGAGGCCAGGAGGGAGCTGTTTAGATGAAGACTCCGGGTGACAATGGATTTGCCAGAGGTGGTCAAAGAAATATGCAGGTATCTGCATGCTCTGATGGATTAGTTGTGGGAGTCAGGGAGCATCTGGGGGCATCATTTTTAAGTGTAGGGAGATTTTCCTGGGCTAACAGCAATGAGAGCAGAAATCTACAGTGAGCACCACTAAATATTTTAGTGTCCATTAATATTTTCTGAGCAAGCTACACAGGCTTTCACCTGACAAAATGGTGACATGTGCCATAGGGAGTGCTAAGTTTCTCTCTTCTCCATCAACTGTGTTTACAATATCTCCATTACTGACCATAATGACAATGGCTTCATGGACATCTGCACATGGCCTAATCCAATTCAGGGCAGGTTCTTGATTTTGTTATGGGCAAATACAGGCCTGTAGAGCTGTATCAGATGTCAAGACTCTCACACACAACTACCTGTGGCTGGCAGGATCAGCACTGGTCCTGGGTAGGAAAACCATCCCCATCCAGAGTAAATGTGTGGCAGAAAATCAAGGCAGGAATTGCAGGAAGATTCAATGTCTTGGTGCAAATGACTGCTGGCCCTGCAGTGTGGCAAGGTCTGTCTCTTCTCTACCCAGTAGATGCAGGCAGCCCATGAAGAGGAAGCATATCACACTGGAGTCCCTACTTTTGTGCCTACACTCTCTGTTGTTTGGTCCCTCCCCCCCACGTTTACTCAACCCCTTGATGCCAAGGAACAAGCCAACAATTTTCACAGAGTGCCTGTCAGCAGGACCTAGTTGTTCCTGGAGGCCAGCTTCACCTCTGCCAGAGGCCTTCAGGGGCTTCAGAGACAAACCTGGCAGCAAACCTGTTTCCTGCCAGGGCTGCCCAGGGCATCCCAGCTCTGTTTCTCTCTGTCCTTGGGGACAGCAGGCTTTGATCTCTCTGTTGGCATCCCATTTCTTCCATATATTTCCATCTGCTATCCATTCTACCAAGTCTTTGGCTTCAAACTAAGCCTTTGCACATGCAGGGTCTTGGACATTTGTTACCTGGCTTCCCAAAGGAAAAGCCACAGCTTGCCCTGGTGTCACAACTGAGGTGCTACATCTCACTGGTGCACTGATGCCCTCAGCCATGACTACAGACCAGAAGGAGCTGGAGCCTGTGCTTTTCGACATCCATCGAGTCACTGCCAAAACATTGTGGGACAAGTCACACAACTTACGGTGCAGCAATGTATGTCAGCTCTTCCTAGCACGAGTGAAAGATGGCCAACAAATATAATGTAAACCTGTGCCTGAAAATTGCAAGCAAGGAAGGGAGAGCTATGGAGGTGAAGATCACTGTCAGCATTGGCAGTTAGGATCCCAAAACGCTGGGGTCCCAATTCTCAGGTGGAGTAAGGAATGAGACGGAGGACTGAAGATGCCAGACCTCAGAGGGACAGATTTGGGTCTGTTCAGGGTGCTGTTAGTGGGGATCTCCTGGTCAGCAGCCCTGAAAGGCAGGAAAAAAAAGCTCATTGCCAGAGGGCCTGCATCCAAGGGTGCCAAGAGAGCAACACTCTTCACCATCTGTGAAAGGTCATGAAGGTGGGGTGGACTCCCTGAGGACTGGATAAGAGCAAAAGTTGCACGCAGCTCTCCAGAAGGTCCACGAGATCAGCTGGGGAGCTAAAGCTTGCTTAGCATTACTTTGGTAGAGGAGCCTGCTCCAGAGCGTGTCCTCTTGGATCTCGTTGCTGGTGGTCTGAATAAGAAGGTGACTGAAAGTGAGAGTGGATCATAGCTGACCACCCTCCTTACTTGTCAGGATGAAATGACCACAACTGTGGGTGAAACTAGAGCAGTGAATCTCATTTACCAGGATTCCTGCAAGGTTTTCAATACAATCCCCCACAGCAATCTCTTTTCCAGTAAGAAGCAGGTTGGAGGGATAGGCCAATTGAAACTGCCTGACATCCAGCAAGGACAAATTCCAAGTTGTGCCTCTGAGGTGGACAAGTTCCCTACAATGACACAGATAAGGGCTTGCATAGCTTTATATTATAGAATCTAAATGGATCATGACAAATTCAATCAAATGGAATAGAATAGTTCATTTGTAAGGGACCTTCAAAGGCTGACCAAAAGTTAGAAACTATGTATGAGAGTATTGTTCAAATGCCTGTTCAACACTGACAGGCCTGGGGCATCTACCAGGTCTCTTGGAAAGCCTGTTTCTGTGTTTGATCAACCTCACAGAAGAGAAATGTTTCCTAATGTCCAGTGTGAACCTCCCCTGGTGCAGCTTTGTACCATTTCCATGCATCCTGTCATCAGTTTTCATGGAAAAGAGACTGGCACCTCCCTTTCCACTTCCCTTTCTCAGGAAGTTGTCAAGAGCAATTAGGCCTTCCGTCTGCCTTCTTTTCTCCAGACTAGACAACTCAAGTGTTCTCAGGCTCTCCTCACAAGGACATGCCTTCCAGCCTTTGGACCATCTTTGTTGTCCTCCTGTGGATGCTTTCAACTCCACATCTTTCTTCTATTGTGGAGCCCAGAACTGTGTACATGATTCAAGGGGAGGCCTCACCAATGCTGATTATAGCAGAAGACTCACCTCTTTGACCATCTGGCTGTGCTGTGCTTAATGCATCTCAAGATGTGTTTTGTCCTCTTGGCTGCCAGGGCACCCTGCTGGCTGATGTTGAACCTGCTGTCAACAAGCACCCCCAGAGCTGTTTCTGCTGAGCTGCTCTCCAGCCACTTGTTTCCCAGTCTGTGCTGGACCTGTGTCCAGCACTACTCGATAATTCCTTGACTCTCTGAGACGATCAGCTCCAGGAGGACATGTTTCACAGTGCAGCAGGAGATTACATCCTACAAGAGGATTTCCTGAGCTTGGGCAGCCCCAGGGGTGTGCAGAGACCTGCCTGGAGGTGGCAGCTCTTGCAAGAGTGGCTGACAAAGTGTGGGCAGGGCCAGCATTGATGGCAGCCACCCCCCACCCCAATAGTGCCAGTGACCAGGAGCATGGCCAACAATGTAGGGAAACTGAATGGGCCAGGCCTGGTGCTGCCATTGGTGCAGCCATTGGCTTGGGAGGAGCAGGGAGGGCACCCAGTGAGGGAGGGCCATCCAACAAAGGGTGAGAGGCACCAGGTACACCAGCACCCTGCACCTGGGCCTGCGCAGGCCAAAGGCATGCACCCCCAATGATCCTCAAGGCAGAACAGTGGCCACTCATCTCCAGGCAAAGGCTGCAGCTCCAGTTGGGCCATCAGCATTGTCTTCCCCAGCGGTGGCCGATGCCTCCACCCAGACAGAGCTGCTGAGGGGTGAGGCTGCCGTGAAGACCTCAGTCTGCTGGAAGTGCCCAGGCCTTTCCCCTGGGGCAGGGGCAGGCAGCAGACCTGCCTGCCAAAGGAGTGCCCAGCTGAAAGACCTTCTGCAGCAGGGAGAAGGCTGCATAGCAGCAAGGAGGCTGATGAGAAGTTGGACAGCTGGATCCTGCACAGTCTGCAGGCCACCAACAGCCCACAGCCAAACAGTCCATAACTCTCTCACTGCATTCACAGAAGGGAGGGGGGACAGTATCACCGGAGGATGGAAGGTGGCAACGACAAGGGAAGAAGAGTCTTCCCCCAAAACCTGAGGTGCCCTTACAGAAAGCATCACCCCTCTGTTGATGGAAAAGCAAAGACCTGTGGCAGGGGTTTGGAGCTGGGTTAGACACACCGGTCTGTTCCCCACATAATGGGTGGGGCAATCCCAAGCACAAACACAGGCCGGAAAGAATGGATTGAGAGCAGCCCGGAGGAGAAGGACCTGGGGGTGCTGGTTGACGAGAAGCTCAGCATGAGTCTGTAATGTCCACTTGCAGCCCCAAAAGCCTACAATATCCTGGGCTGCATCAAAAGCAGAGTGACCAGCAGGTTGAGGGAGGTGATTCTCCCTCTCTACTCTGCTCTTGTGAGACCCCACCTGGAGTTCTGCATCCAGCTCCGGGGCCCCAGCACAACAGACACCTAAGATTTTGGACATAGGACTTAAAGAGTAGGACCAGAGCAGAGCCACAGAAATAATCAGTGGTGTGGAACACCTCTCCTGTGAAGGCAGGCTGATCCAGTTGGGTTTGCTGAGCCTAGAGAACAGAAGACTCTGGGGGGATCCTTCTTCTTGCCTTCCAGTACTTAAAGGCAACTTACAAGTAATATGAGGAGAGACTTTTTCCAACTGCAACTAATTTTTGATTCAGTCATTCTGGAATGTCTTGCAATGTTTCTGAGAACTTTTCTGTAGTATCATTGCACCAGCTGTACTCCAGGTTCCCAAGGGCCGAGACTCATTCTGAGAATTATCCCACTCACCGGGTAACCTTGAGGACCATGGATTAAAAACACCAGTGTGGCCTCAAAACACAGGATTGTCATGCACTCTAACTCCACAGTCCAGTCCCTTCTTCCCTGAGTTAGAAGGGACCTCTGGAAGTGTCCACTACCACCTTCTTCTCTGAGCAGTGATGGCTCTACAGGAAGATCGGGTTAGTCAGTGCTTTCTGCAGAGTGGCAGTGAAAATCTCTGGGCCTATGACCTAGTGCTGGTCCAGTGTCTTGGTGGCTGTTCCTCCAGTACAGACACTAATGCCAGCAGAACGATGGAGCTGGTCAAATTTCAAAGATCAGCTCCCCTTGGGCAGTGGGGAATGGCCATTTCTGTGATCCCCAAAAGCTGTCCCCAAGGCGATGGTGCTGTTGTGCAGAACAAACAAGTTGTGGTGCTGTACCAGACAGAGGTACTTCACAAAGGGGGAAATGAATCACTCCCAAGTTTCCCTTCCCTCTGCCTGATGGGTGCCCACTCTCTTCTCTGAGACTGCAGAGTCTCAGGTTCCCTGTGAATACCTGGCTTTAGTTCTTTCCCTGTGGTTGAGCTCACAGTGGGAGATCTCTCACTTTCAGAGGGGCTGCAGTCACTGCCCACCCCAGGCTCCGCTGTCCCTGGAGGTACCCAGGGCTGTGCAGGCAGCTTCAGATGCCATTCCTGAAGGACATCATCTATGGGTCACATGTGGGAACAGCCCTGGCTATGTAATGCAGTGACCATTGTCTGCCTCTGCTGTCAGCAGACACCCATAGGTGAGTCTTAAATCTAGCCCTTGGTCTCTGACAGGTCACAATGCAACAATCAGCCATTCCCTCCTAAACTGCAGTAGGAACAGACCCTTGTGGAGAGCAATTCTTTGGGTCTATTCTTGACACATTTTTTTAGGGAAGGAAATCCAGGCCTTCAGGCATTGCACTGGGGTAATTCCTTTTTATTACAGAGATGTTAGTAGAGAGTCTTCCCTGACTCACAGTGTCAGGTGCACATTTATACAGCCTCTATATGGGACAGAACAAGTTCATTCATACACAGCAGTAAGGGAAATCCAAATATTTATGTACAAATGCAAGGAACAGAAGCAGCAATAATGACAAAAAATAATAATAAGAAGAAGAACAAACAAAACACAAGCCTGGAAGGTTATGTACTGGGATTCATTATTGGAGAGTGAAGGGATCTTTATAAGTACTGAAAAACATCCCCCAAATCTGTCTCCTAAGTGCATGCTTGAGCTCCTTGTTTTGCATGCTGTAGATAAGGGGGTTCACTGCTGGAGGCACCACGGAGTACAGAACTGCCAGCAAAAGGTTGAGGGATGGAGAAGAGATGGAGGGAGGCTTGAAGTAGGCAAATATGCCAGTGCTGATGAACAGGGAGACCACGGTCAGGTGAGGGAGGCATGTGGAAAAGGTTTTGTGCCGGCCCTGTTGCGAGGGGATCCGCAGCACAGCCCTGAAGATCTGCACATAGGACAGCACAAGGAAAACTAAACACCCAAATGCTAAAGCAGCACTAACCACAAGAAGCCCAGCCTCTCTGAGGTAGGCATCTGAGCAGGAGAGCTTGAGGATCTGGGGAATTTCACAAAAGAACTGGTTCAGAGCATTGCCTTGGCAGAGGGGGAGGGAAAAGGTATTGGCAGCGTGCAGCACAGCATAGAGAAAAGTGCTGCCCCAGACAACTGCTATCATGTTGACACAAGTTCTGCTGTCCATTATTGTCCCATAGTGCAGGGGTTTGCAGATGGCAACATAGCGGTCATACGCCATGATGATGAGAAGATAAAACTCTGCTGCAACAAAGAGAATAAAGAAATAGACTTGGGTAGCACAGCCTGCATAGGAAATGGCCATGGTGTCCCAGAGGGAGTTGACCATGGCTTTGGGGACAGTGGTGGAGATGGAGCCCAGGTCTTGGAGGGCGAGGTTGAGGAGGAAGAAGTACATGGGGGTGTGGAGGCGGTAGTCGCAGGCTACGGCTGTGAGGATGAGGCCGTTGCCCAGGAGGGCAGCCAGGTAGATGCCCAGGAAGAGCCCAAAGTGCAGGAGCTGCAGCTCACGTGTGTCTGCGAATGGCAGGAGGAGGAACTCAGTGGGGAAGGTGCCATTGGACATTTGCTGCTGCAGAGCAGGGTTGCCTGTCCATGGAGGAAAAAAACAGAGACAATGTAGAGAGTTATCTGAACAAAATTCACTCTTTCTCCCACAGAAATTACCCTTCCCTGAGCTGAATGAGAAATGAGTCGACTCCTTCTTCAACTCTCCCACCTGGATGACAGTGTGCCTGACAGTTCAAAATGGACCTCGGGAACCTTGTTCCCAAGAAGACACCCTCAGGCCAGGGCCCACCAGTCCATGTCAGAACAGAAGCTTACACCCACCTGCACCCAGACAGAGAATAGGAGAGCTGCAGACAGGTGGAGAAATAAGAAAGAATACCAAAATTCTCCAAACAGCTGACAGAGAGGCTACTGGACAAGCAGGGAAGCCTTCAACTTACCAAGCTTGCATGCCACCTATGGAAGTGACAGTGTAGGGCAGGTACTCTTACAAAACCGATCACTGGGTATCACCTTACAGGACACAGGCTCCTCTTCTCTTCTGTCCAGCTGAGGAGTCAGTGTGGTTGATGCCCTAAAGCCCCAAGCACTGAGACTGGCTGAGGTACTGGCTGGCAGAGGAGAGCAGGGGGTTGCTGCAGAGAAGGTCCTAGCAGGGAGTGCCTGAATCCCCCCTCCCTTGGCGTTTCAGGCAGCATCTCCCTCTCCCTCCCTGCCCTGGTCTCTGATGCCTTGAGCTGTCTCTGCTGGCAGCTGCTTCCCTGTCCCCACATTTCCTCACTGCCATTGCTCACAAACCCCATCCCACCCGCTATGTGTTCAGCTCTGCCCTGCAGACACATCCTGCCCTAGGACACCTTTCATGGAAAACTCCCCAAGTTCAGAGCCTAAGGAGCAGTTCTAACCTAATGGAAAGTAACAAGAACAGGGGACTCAGTGTCTTCATAATAATGTAGAAATAAATTCCCATCATCATCTGCCACCCAGCAAAGCAAGAGGAGAAATCTCAAAGCACAGAATGCTTCTCTTCAAGAATCCCTTGCTCTGACCTTTCCCTTGTGGAGTCCACTCTGAGATGCCCTGGGAGTGCTCTGAAGCTGGAAGCAGCCTGCACCATGCAACAGCCTCTGGGCTCCAGCAGGACCCTGCCCTGCCCTGTTGGGGTGTCTCCTTCCACCCACAGCTTCTTCTTGCAGTGCCCTGGGCAGCTCCCCGGGCAGGCTGAGTGCTGAGCCTGGCAGGCAGCAGAGGCCCTGCCCCGGCACACAGCCCCTGGGGCACAGCAGGGACCCTGCTCTGCACCACAGCCCTGGGCACCCCTGCCTGCACCCCAGATGCACAGCCTGCAGCCAGCCCTGTGAGAAGGAACCCTCATGTCCTGTCCTTCGGTCAGCTTGGGCAGTTAATCCCTGCTCTGGAACTTGTATTCTCCTCTTATTCAAAAAAGCTCTGAGAGTCTTCCTGAAAGAGCCCATAGTCTGTGGGATGTGCCAGCAAATCTGAATATGGCACCAGGAACAACAGCTGCGCTGCCCTGCAGCCAGAGACTTACCCTGTTCAGGGCTGTGAAGATTTCTCCCGCAGTGAGCTCTCAGCATCCCCCCCTCCACACTGCCTTTAACATCTCCCTTTCTTCTCTCAGCCGCCCTTGTCCCCTGCAGGCAGTGCCCCCAGCCCTGCTGCGCTGTGCACAGGAGCTGCTCCTGGGCAGAGCTGTCTCTCTGCAGCATTGCCCGCTTGCCAGGAGCTCCCACTGGGGCCCAGGAGCCTGGCCCAGCCCAGCAGTATGGGGAATTCTTGACAAGTCCCTGGGCCTCCAAGGGATTCGACTTTGAAACAGACTGAAGCAGTCATTGATGTTCCTTCTGTCCATTTCCAGCAGTGTGGTTCCTTGTTAAGAGAAAAAATTTGAAGTCCAGGAATCACTTTTCCATGTTTTGGATTTAGGCAGGACACCCAGCCAAGAGCAGGGAGCAATCACCCTTCCCTCTGCTGAGGGAAATGTTTCAGCTGAGTCAACCAAGGCATCTCATTCTTTGCCTTCCAGAGGCTACAAGGTGGCTCAGCACCCTCCTATGCCTCATACGAGCCCACAGGAGTTGGGATTCCTCTTGCCTTATTTCAGGTAGGCACAAACCAGGCATCTGCATGTCAGCTGCTTGTCTCAGCTCTCAAAACATGTAATGGAGACAGAGACCAGGAGGGAGCTGTTCAGATGAAGACCCCTGGTGATCTTGGAGGTGCCAGAGCTGGTCAAGGACCTGTCTAGCTATCTTCACACTCTGATGAATTAATTCTCAGAGTCAGAAAACATCTGGGGACATCATTTTTAAGTGTAGGGAGATTTTCATGGGGAAATGGAAATGAGAGCAGATGCCTACATTTAGGACCACTGAATCTTTTTACTGCCCATTAGTATTTTTCTGAGCAGCAGACAAAATGGAGTCATGTACCATAAGGAGAGCTAAGGTTCTTAGGAAACTTTCTTAGGCTGGGGAGTGTGTTTCAGAGCATATCCCCTTGGATCCTATTTCTGAGGGTTCGAACGAGAAGGTGAGTGAGTGTACCCAGGGTGGATCACACCTGATCAATTTCATTACTTCTTATGATGAAATGAGCACATCTGTGGGTAAAAGGAGAGCAGTGGGTCTCATGTACCAGGATTCCAGGAAGGTTTTCAACACCATCTCTGGTAGTACTCTCTTTTGCAATAGGAAATATGTTGGAGCGATAGGCCAATCAAAACTCCATGATATCCAGCAAGGCCAAATCCCAAGTCCTGCCCCTGAGTTGGACAACTGTGCTGCAAATACTCAGGCTAGGGGCAGAACCGTTTTAAAGAACAGAATAGAATAGTTCGATAGTTCAATAATTCCATAGTTCCATAGTTTCATAGTTCAATAGTTCAATAGTTCCATAGTTCAGTAGTTCCATAGTTCAATAGTTCAACTGCCTGACCTCTTGAGGGCTGACCAAAAGTTAGAGACTGAACACTGACAGGCCTGGGACATCAGCCAGGTCTCTAGGAAGTCTGTTCCAGTGTTTGACCAACCTCACAGTCAAGAAGTGTTTCCCAGTGTCCAGTGTGAATCTCCCTTGTGCAGCCTTGTGCTGTTCCCACACATTCTGACACTTACCAGGGAGAAAAAATCACCACCTCCAACACCAATTCCCCTTCTCAGGAAGTTGTTGTCCAGAGTAATGAGGTCACCCCTCAGCCTACTTTTCTCCAGACTAGACAACCAAGTGTCCTCAGGCTCTCCTCACAGGGCATACCTTCCAGCCCTTTGATCTGTTTATTTATTATTATTATTATTATTGTTATTATTATTGTTATTATTATTATTATTATTTTCCCACTATATGTGGTGTTTATACTCAGCTGGGCAGCTGAGCTCCACCACAACTGGTCTCTCAGTCCCCCTCCTCAAAGGGAAAGGGAGAGAAAATACAATGAAAAAAAGCTCCAGGGTTATGATAAGGACAGGAAGATCACTCAGCAATTATTGTCACTGGCAAAACAGGCCAGACAGGCTTTTCCTTGGGGAAGCCTGGTAAGGAGTGGCCAATATCTCATGTATGCTAAATCTTTTCTTCAGAGCAGAGACATGCCTGAGTAAACAGAAGATGGAAACTTAAACATGAAAAGGGCTGCCAACAGAGTGAGCAAACATTGTTGTCTACAAGGACAAATAGAAAGAGAACTGGGATGGGCAGCCCTGGCAAGAAATGCTTTCAGTCTATCTCTGCAGCTCCTGAGGGCCATTGGTGGAGGTTACACTGTTCTCCAAGAATCACAATGTACAGCTGTCAGGCACACTCTGGAAATGGTTGGTCTGTTCATTGACAGATACATCAAGGGATAAGTAAAGGACAGAGGAGGGAAAAAACAGGAGTCTGAGAGATTAGGCACATAAGCGGAGTGCCCTACATCTACTAAATTAGGAGGCTCCGTAAATTCCCTTGAGGGTAGAGAGGCCTTACAGAAAGATCTTGATAGATTGGAAGACTGGTCAGTCACCTACCATATAGAAATTAACAAGAACTAAGGCCAAACTCTGCAATGGGAACAGTATATTTCTGGATGTATGTATAGACTGCAGGACATGTGGATGGAGCATAACCCTGCAGAAAGGGATCTGGGGGTTGTGGTTCATGATAAGTTCAGGAAGAGTCAACGATGTTCCCTGCAGTGACCAGGAGATGGTGGAGTTGATCCTGTGGGAGGACAGCGTAGCTCCGAAAAAGGAAGCTCACCACTCTGGTCTTCGGGAGAGCAGTCTTTGGCCTATTCAACTATCTGCTTGGAAGAACACTGTGGGACAAGGCACTGGAGAGAAGAGCAGTCCAAAAAAGCTTGTTAATATTCCAGGGTCACCTGCTCCAAGCTCAAAAGCAGTCCATTCTAAGAGAGAGGAAGTCAGGTTAAAATGTCAGAAGGCTTGCATGGATGAACCAGGACATCCTGGCCAAACTCTAACACACACAAAAAAAGAAGCATAGAGACAGTGGAAACAAGAACAGATAACCTGCGAGGAATACAGAGGCCTTGTCCAAGCACGTAGGGAAGAATATCGGAAAGCTAAAGCCCGACTCTAAAGGAATTTGGCCAAGGATGCCTAAGACAGTAAGAAGGGCTTCTAGAAGTACATGGGTGGCAGAAGGTTGCCTTGGGAATATGTGGACCCACTGCTGAATGAGGCCCAGGATCTGTTGACACAGGACAGGGAAAAGACAGAGGTGCTGACTTCCTTCTTCACCTCAATCAGTACAGGCAAGACTGCCCTTCAGGAATCCCAGGTCACAAAGAAAGGGGAAAGTCTGGGGCAACGAAGATTTACACTTAGTGGGTGTGGGTCAGGTCGGGGCATACTAAACCAAATGGGATACACAAGTCTATGGGACCTGACGGGATTCACCCATGAGAGCAGAGGGAGCTGGCTGATGTCCTTGCAAGGTCACTCTTGATCATCTTGGATCAGTCCTGGTGACCAGCAGAAGTGTCCCAAGACTGGAGGAAGGCAAATGGTCCTCCTAGTTGCAAGAAGGCCAAGGATGAGGTCCCAGGGAAGTACAGGCTGTTCAGGCTCCACTCATCCATGGGAAGGCGATGGAGCAGCTCATCCTGGAATCCATTTCCAGGCACAGAATGGGTAAGAAAACCATCCGGAGCAGTTGCAATGTCTTAATTTAGAGGAAATAGCACCTGACCATTTTGGACATGAAATGTCCATGATGAAATGACTGGCCCGGCAGATCAGGGCAGAGCAGTGGATATAGATCTACTCTGACTTTAGGAAGGTTTTGTTGTGGATTAAACCTGGTACTCAGCTCAGCACCACATGGCTGCTAGCTCAGTCCTCCCACCCAGTGGCAGGGTTTCAAAAGATTTGGAGGCTAAAAGTGAGAAAACCTACAGTCTGAAATAAAGACAGTTGAACATCTAGACCAAAATCAGCACACAGAAGCAAAATAAAAT
>MU011969.1:191225-220233 GCA_011074415.1 Stictonetta naevosa
TAATATAATATAATATAATATAATATAATATAATATAATATAATATAATATAGTAAAGTATAATTAAAATAAAATAAAATAATAAAATAAATGAAAATAAAATGAATGAAAAGGAAAGGAAATGGAGAACTCATTATTCGCTACTTGCCATTGACAGGCAGATGTTTAGTCATTTTGGGAAAGCAGTGCTTCTTTATTGTCTTTGATAAGTCAAACACCCTATTTCCTAATATTCCTCACACCACCAATAAAAGAAGGATATAAACTTTTCAGTGTTTTCTAAATAGTTGCATATCAATAATTGCATATCTTTTTATTTATGTCTCAGCTCAGCCTCAACTTTGTCTTCCAAACAAAGCCTTTTGTAGACTCTTCTGGCTTCCAAGACATAGTCCTATGTTAAAGGAAAGATGAAAGCAAATCAAACACTCTTCACGACACCTGTTGCACAGGGGTTCTCCAGGGCAGAGGTGTTTTAGTGCAGAGGGAAACTGGTTTTGAAGGTTTTAGGAACAGTCACGGTTCATCCAGCTTTCTTGAGGTGTGAGAGGGGATCTTCACTTCTCTCTTGGTCGTGATGTCTCCACACTGTTGGCCTCATCAAACAGCAGTCAGCCCCCGCCATCCCTTCCTGGTGCCACAAGAGCAGTCACAGCCTGCTGTGCATTCATTTGTCCCTCTCTGTCTTCAGGGCACTGTGTCGTACAGTTCCCCCACCACCACTTCCCCCAGCATCCTCATGGGTGTGGCAGCACCCACAATGCTGCCAGGAGCTTGAAGGAGGTGATTGTGCACCATAGACACATGGACATAGTCAAACAGGTCTACAGCTGGAAAAGGGAAGGGTCTGGGGACACCTTACCGCAACTTTCCAGTACCTAAAGGGGGACTGCAGGAAAGCTGAGGTGGGACACTTCATCAGGGAATGTAGTGATAGGACAAGGGGTAATTACTTTAAACTAGAAGAGGGCAGATTTAGTTTAGATATAAGGAAGAAATTGTGTACTCTGAGGGTGTTGAGACCCTGGAGCAGGTTGTCCATAGAAGTTGTGTGTTGGTGCCCCATCTCTGGAATTATTCAAAACCAGGTTGGATGGGGCTTTGAGCATCCTGGTTTAGTGAAAGATGTTCCTGCCCATGGTGGGCAGAGGGGATTGATCTTTAACAGTCCTTTCCAATCCAAAACATTTCATGATTCTGATTCTACTTCAGAGCAGCTCATATGGAGCTATGTTTTGAATTTAAGACCAAATCAGTGTTGATAACAGACCAGTATTTCAGTTATTCCTGAACCATGTCTTCACAGGATCAAGGGCTTCTCTTTCCCATACTGCCCCCCAAATGTTTATATTGCGGGTGAGCAAGACATTGTGATGGGGCACAGCCAGGACTGGAGACCCAAACTGATCAAACAGATGTTCCACACCATCCAGCAATCCCTGCAGCCCACCACCCCACTACCAAAAGCATGCCATGAACACCAAAAGACCCTCCTGTGAAGAGAGGCTGAGAGAGTTGGGATTGCTTAGCCTGAAGAAGAGAAGACTCCAGGAGACATTATTGAGGCCTTCCAATACATGGGCCTACCCACGTGTGCAGTGACTAGACTAGACAAGACTAGACTGGAACAGTTCAACTGGAAGAGACCTTCAAAGATCATCTAGTCTAACTGCCTGACCTCTTCAGGGCTAAACAAAATTTACATCATATAAATGAGGGCAATTTCCAAAGGCCTCTTGAACACTGACAGGCCTGGGGCATCAACCAGGTCTCTAGGCATCCTGTCCCAGTGTTTGAGCACCCTCATGGTACAGATTTTTTTCCTAATGCCCCATCTGAACCTCCCCCGGTGCAGCTATGTGCCATTCTCAGGAGTCCTGTCATCAGTTACTGGGCAGAAGAGACCGGCACTTCCCTCCCCTTGTCCCCTCCTAAGGAACTTGTTGAGAGCAATGAGGTCACCCCTCAACCTTCTTTTCTCCAGACTAGACAACCCAAGGGTCCACAGGCTGTCATCATAGAACATGTCCTTATACCAGTGGCATTGCTTCCTTTCTCTTGGTTTCACAGCTGACAATCTCCCTGATCAGAGAACCTTGCTGGAAGAAAATTTTTCTCCCTCTCCCATGCTATCAGTGTGACTGACTGGGTCTGGTTCCTCCTGCCTGCCTTCTTCATAGAAAAAAATAGGAGAAAGATGTGGAGAATCTGTGATTGCATCAGCCTGCAGGCCAACAGTTGGTGAGGAAGTTGGTGTAGACAGAGGATTTCAGTTGCTGTGAAACTGCTTCCTTCCCTAGCATATCAACAAGTGCTTGAAAGTGATGGGAAGGACCTCTCTGTTAATTTGTGGGGGTCCTCTCTAATAAGAGGACAGGAAAAGATGATTCCCATAACAAACTCTACCTTGGAATTTGGAGAAAAGATAACACTGGAAATAGGTGTCTCTCTCTAGCTGACAGAAGGAAGGACAATGATAGCTTCAGCGTGTTTCAAAGTTGATTCCCCAGGAGGCCCAGGGACTTGTCAAGAGCTCCCTGTGCTGCTGAGCTGGGCCGGGCTCCTGGGCCCAATGGGAGCTCGTGGCAAGTGGGCAGCACTGCAGAGAGACAGCTCTGCCCAGGAGCAGCTCCTGTGCACAGCGCAGCAGGGCTGGGGGCACTGCCTGCAGGGGACAAGGGCGGCTGAGAGAAGGGAGGGAGATGTTAAAGGCAGTGTGGAGGGGGGATGCTGAGAGCTCACTGCGGGAGAAATCTTCACAGCCCTGACCAGGGTAAGGCTCTGGTTGCAGGGCAGCACAGCTGTTGTTCCTGGTGCCATCTCCAGATTTGCTGGCACATCCCACAGCCTATGGGATCTTTCAGGGGGACCCTCAGAGTTTCTTTGAATAAGAGGAGAATGACAAGCTCCAGTGCAGGGATTACCTGCCAAAGTTGTCAGAAGGACAGGACATGAGGGTTCCTTCTCACGGGGCTGGCTGCAGGCTGTGCATCTGGGGTGCAGGCAGGGGTGCCCAGGGCTGTGGTGCAGAGCAGGGTCCCTGCTGTGCCCCAGGGGCTGTGTGCCGGGGCAGGGCCTCTGCTGCCTGCCAGGCTCAGCACTCAGCCTGCCCGGGGAGCTGCCCAGGGAGATGCAGGGATAAGCCACAGGTGGAAGGATATGAGATTTCTCCTCTTGCTTTGCTGGGTGGCAATGGGAGATGGGAGTTTATTTCAACATTACTATGAATGCACTGAGATCCAGTTTTTGATACCTCCTGTTAGGTTAGAGATACTCTTTAGCCACTAAACACAGGGAGTTGTCCCTGAAAATGATCCTGGGACAGTAGGTGTCTGCAGGCAGATTTGAGCACACCGCAGGCGAGACAGGGTCTGTAAGCAATGGCAGGGAGGACAAGTTTTGCACAGGGGAGCAGTTCCCAGCAGGGACAGCTCCAGGCAGCAGAGTCGTGGCAGGGAGGGAGAGGGAGCTGCTGCCTGAAACACAAATGGAGGGGGATTCAGGCACTGCCTGCCAGGCCTGTAGGGCAGGCACCTTCTCTGCAGCAACCTCCTGCTCTCCTCTGCCACCCAGCACAGCCTCTGCCCTTAGGGGCTTTAGGGCATGAACCACCTCCTCCTGAGCTGCAGCTGCAGAAGGGGAGAGAAGCCTGTGTCCTGCAAGGTGATACACAACAATGAGGCTAAGAGTACCTGCTCTGCAGTGTCACTTACATAGCTGAAAAGCAAGCACAGAGAGGTTATTTCTGTGACAGAAGGAGTGGGTTTTCCTCGGAGAAGTTTCTCTAACTTCTCTCTTTTTCTCAATGGACCAGTCCCAGAGAGAGCAAATGTCCAACAACAGCTTCCCCACCGAGTTCCTCCTCCTGCCATTCGCAGACACGCGCGAGCTGCAGCTCCTGCACTTCGGGCTCTTCCTGGGCATCTACCTGGCTGCCCTCCTGGGCAACGGCCTCATCCTCACAGCCATAGCCTGCGACCACCGCCTCCACACCCCCATGTACTTCTTCCTCCTCAACCTCGCCCTCCTCGACCTGGGATCCATCTCCACCACTGTCCCCAGATCCATGGCCAATTCCCTGTGTGACACCAGGGCCATTTCCTATGCAGGTTGCGCTACCCAGGTCTTTTTCTTTCTTTTGTTTGTAGCAGCAGAGCCTTACCTTCTCACCTTCATGGCCTATGACCGCTACGTTGCCATCTGCAAACCCCTGCACTACAGGACAATAATGGACAGCAGAGCTTGTGTCAACATGGCAGCAGCTGCCTGGGGCAGTGGCTTTCTCAATGCTGTGCTGCACACTGCCAATACTTTTTCCCTTCACCTCTGCCAAGGCAATGTCCTGGACCAGTTCTTCTGTGAAATTCCCCAGATCCTCAAGCTCTCCTGCTCGGATGCCTACCTCAGAGAAACTGGGCTTCTTGTTGTTACCTTCTGTTTTGTATCTGGGTGTTATGTTTTCATTCTTTTCTCCTATGTACAGATCTTCAGGGCTGTGCTGAGGATCCCCTCGCAGCAAGGCCGGCACAAAGCCTTTTCCACGTGCCTCCCTCACCTGGCTGTGGTCTCCCTGTTCATGAGCACCGGCTTATTTGCCTACCTAAAACCTCCATCCATGTCCTCCTCCTCCCTGAATCTTTGGGTGGCATTTCAGTACTCGGTGGTGCCTCCAGCAGTGAACCCCCTCATCTACAGCATGAGGAACCAGGAGCTGAAGGATGCAGCGTGGAAAGTGATGACTGGACATTTTTCTGAAGCAATAAACTGCCCATCTTTTAAATACCACTCATAATGTAACTTATTACAGCTTCTGAACCAATAAATTTGGTGCTTTTTAATTTTATGTTTTAAATTTCATCTTGATCGAATAAGAAATGTATTTGTTCATCCTCTTCTATTTCAGTATCTACCTGCCTCTTGTGACATAGATACTTGGTTTGAAGGAGCTAGGCAATCTGTGTATTTAAATAATAGAAAGGAGCTCCCATTGACTTCCTTGCCTGAGAGCCTCCCTCAGAGGCCTGTGGTGGAGCTGCAGGGCACTTGGCTGTGTGCAGAGGTGGAGGGAAAAAGAATGCTGGCACAGCAGCATTGCCAGGGAGTCCCAGGGCTTGGTCTTTCCTAAGCTGCTCTCCTTTTCACCTCCCATGCTCTCCTACAGAGCCCTTGTGTTGCTGTGAGGACTGATTGCTCTTGTCACTTGCTCACCGTCCTGCTGTGTGGCCGTCCTGTGTCCACAGGCAGGGACAGGCCAGGGGCACTTCTCTAACACAGCTGGTTCCTTACCAGCATCTCCAGCATAAAAGGCGATCTGCTGAGGGCAGTGCCTGAAGGCTCAGCTCTTCTCCTAGACCTGCAGTCCTGGATATTGCAAAGGAGTAGTCTCAAAGGAGGCTCCTTGTTTTGCTTATTTCTCTTCTATGACTCTCACTGTGAAGAAGGCCGGCTATCTGTGCACACCCTCCATGGCCAAAGAACCACTTGGGTGGGAGGCAGTCAGTGGCAGTGCCCCCCACCAGCTGCCTCTGCCTTCCCAGCCTGACCAGCACGGCCCTGCAGAGTGCCCCCATGGTCCCATGCACCACAGCCCCCTCACTCTGCAGAGCAGCACCACCAGCTTGGGGGCTGTGGGAAGCATGGGCAGGGGCTGCAGGAGTGGCTGCTCAGGCCAGCCCAGAGGTGCTGTGTTGGGGCAAGGCTGTGTGGGACATGGGGTGTCCTGGGAGCAGAGGAAGGCACTGTGTGTGCAGTGGTCCTGAGGAGCTGAGGAGCCCCAGGGCCAGCAGCTGTGCTGTGTTGTGCTGGGGAGCGGGGCTAGCCTAAGAGCTGCAGGGTTGCTGGGGTAAGAGGTTGGTTGCTGTGGATCTCTTGGAGATGACAGCAGCAGAGACACAGATAGAGTATGTGTTTTCCTTGTCCATATGAGATGCTTATAGAGTGGATGTGGTTAGATGAACCTGAGTCAGCCATTCCCGATGATTGCCATCAATTCTTTCAGGGCAGGAGGTTTCTTAAGGTCATTTACTTTTGAGGGTACAGTCCCCTGTGGACCCACTTGAATTGTTCTTTCAGCCTTTACAATAACTCTCTGCAAAGTTCTCAACATTTCTCTAAAATGCACATTCAGTGCTTGATTCACTTTTCCACACAGATGTAGTCATTCCCTGCAGGATGCCCTGGAGTTGCTAAAGGCTACATGAAGAAACATGAGTCTGGATGTGTGGGAGGCCTTCTGAAGCATGAGCTGGTTGGCAGACAGAGTACCTGAGGGATTGTGCAGGGCATCTCCTGCACCCGGTGCTCCTGGGGGGGCTGGGAAGAGGCCTACTGAGCACAACAGCCCCTTGTAGCCCTGTGGATGCTGGCTGGGAGGTCACTTCTGTCCCAGCATCTGGCTGGCCAGCAGTAGGGACGCAGAGCCTCTGAAGTCATAAAGGCCATCAGAAAGCTGCCCCCAACAGGGTGACACATATGGGGAGGCCAGGGGAGAGCTGAGAGAATAAAGGTGAGAGATCTGGGGGAGAGAAGAGGGGTTTGGCTAAGAGAAAAGAAAGATTTTGAGGAGTTAAGAGGGTTTCAGTTAAAGTTGATGCTGCTAAAACACTCACTGGAAAACTATTCATGTTATGTCCTGGCAATATTTCTAACCAGGAACCTAAAAACATGGTGCTTCCCTAAATGCACTCAAAGGAATCCACTGCTCTTATCACCCACCCCAAATCCTATTTTGAAGTCCAGCCCCCACCACATTAGCTCTTTCCATTATTTTTAACCCACTGCTCTCGATAATCCATATCCCTTAATCCCTGACATTATATTGCCAGGTTTAACACCAGCCCTCATCCCATAACAAAGCATATAATAAATTCCTAACCAGAAATCTCATACTCTAAACACTGACAGCTGGCTGATAGTTAGATCTTCATCTTTTGGAGTACACCAGTTCAAGTCCCTCTCAGCAGGCAGTCTCACAATCTATTCATCTTCAAATCTAGATGGAGAGTGGGGCTTTCCATTACCTAGGTGCAGCACCTTGCACTTGGCCTTGCTGAATTTCAGGAGTTTCTCATGTGTAAACTTGTCAAGTGTGTCTAGGCCCCTCTGGATGGCATTCCTTCCCACTTGCATGTCAACTGCACCACTCAGCCTGGTGTCAACTGAAAACTTGCTGAGGGTGTACTCAATCTCACTCTGCATGTCATTTATGAAGACATTAACAGTATAGGTCCCAGCACAGACCCATATGGGTTACAGTCCTTAGTGATTTCCACTTGGCCATTAAACCATTGAATATAACTCTTTGGATGAGGACATCTGGCCAATTCTTTTCTCCATCTAACAGCCAATCCATCACTCCTGTACTCCTCCAGTTTAGTAGCAAGAAAGTTGTGAGAGGTCGTATCAGAAGTCTTATAGACGGCCAGGTAGATGACGTCAGTAGCCCTTCCCTTTTCTGATGAGGAACATTAAAGAATGGAATAAAACTAAGGAAATGCTTTAGGTATATAAACATATGTATGCTTTTATTTATATATTTAGTTCTTCTGTAACATCAGGGAGTATACGCAATATATATATTAACATGTTTTTCTAGTATATTGAAACATATATATCTTTGTTGGAACATATCAAACACTATCCTCACATATAAAAAAATATAAATTGCACCTTTAATGAGTACCTTAATCAAATCAAGTGCCTTCAATCAAAATTCCAGGGGTGATTAAATAAAACTTTTACTCCTTTCTCTCCCCCATGTCTCAGAGGCTTCCTTACAATGTTTCTGGTTTGCTCAGTGCCAGCTGGCAGCAACTTTCTTCAACATGGAGGAGAATTGAATCACAGGGTTGATTTAGCCCACCAGAGGTCACAATTGCAGGACTGTCTGCTTCTCCAATTTCAGCAAACACAACCCACACAGATCCTTGCTTGATGAACACTTTGACTGATGAGGATATTTCTCCGGAGTTTCACAGAAAGACAAGATTTTTCTGAGGCCTGTAGCTCATCAGCTGAGATTTCTTCCAGATGAGAAAGCCAGATGTGAGACAAGAAGAGGAAAGGAGCATCTCTTAACCCCCACCATGGGGAATGGCCCAGGTGCAACGTGGACAACCAAGTTGCCAAAGTACGGAGCTGATGCAGCCCACAGGGGGGTCCTTGGAAAAGGAATTAGATGTGAAGAGAGGGGTCCAGCTGGAGGAGAGATACCATGCAGATGAGCATCTGTGAATAAAATTATATGGGATAACCTGGATATTGTTTTCTGGGGCCATTTTGGATGCCTTTGGTTATCTGAAAATTGTGCATGGATCAGAGGAGCATGACATAGGCCTTTAAGGTGACTGTCCCCCATTTCAGTAGCTGCAGGAGGTAGGGAAGACATGGACTGGGACAGCTGCTGTGCACTTCGTTGCTGGGTGCTTACAAAAGAGTGCTCCTCTTCCTTGACCATCTCCACCAGAATGAGGAGTTCATGTATCAAGCTTGGATGTGAACCCCATGCACCTACATTTAATTGTGATGCTCCTGAGACAGGTTGGCATGCATATTTCTTGTCCTTAGCAGCAGCAACACAAACAACTGGGCCCAGTGAGTCTCCCCATCCTGCATTTCTATTCAGAACAGAGGTAGCTTTTAAACTAAAAGAGGGTAGTTTTAGATTGGGTATTCAGAAGAAATCTTTCTATGTTTTTATGTTATAATGATTAATGCGACTGACCAGACTTGTTTCCATCACGGCCTCCCATTCTTATTTTTCCTCATTGCATGGGAAAAGGTCTTTGTTCTGATCCCCTCACTGTTTAGCTGATTGTCAGCACTAAACGACAACATATTGGTGTTGGTGACTGGGCTTGAGCTTTTGCTAAAACAATTACAGCTAATGGGTTAATCTCAACAAGTTTTCCAGATGAAGCCAGTGCAGAGCTTTCCCTTTGCCAGTCTAGAGGCAAAGAGCAAGGCAGGGCATTTGGGGTCTAAGAGCAGCCCAAGCCCTAGGCTGAAATGTCCATGCAAACATGGAGTACTCCCTGCTTCTGAGCTTCCCATTTGCCTGCCTAAGTGCACCCATTCTGCTCCGGAACAGGTCCTGAGTGGACAACACAGCCCACAGAGAAAATACCTCACTGCCTTGAACCCATCATCTTCTCCTCCACCTTTGCATTTTGAGCTGGTCTCTTTTTGCAGTCATCTGCTCTGATCCTTTCTATGTCTAAACACAGAGGGAAAGGGGAAGGAGAAAATGTGTGTCTTTATTGAACAAGTTTCTTTTGTGATTTTTGTTTTAGTTTTATTTATTTTCCTGTTAGAGGAGTAGTTTGATTTACAGAAGAGAGTAATTTACTAAAATCATCAGAGACTTGAGTAATGAGTTTCACCTACTTCACTCCTGGTGCCTGTGAGAACTTGTTCTCCCAAGGCTCCCCCAACAGTCAATGGAGACAAGAGAAAGTGCTCGTGGCTGGGTTGTCCCAGCCTAGAACTGCCATGCAAAATAAAGGTGAGGGATCTCTTTCAGATGCTCTCCTCTCTCTCAGCATTGACAGGATGGCAGTAAGTTAAATTGCTCAACCTGAAGGATGTGACTTTAAGACAATTGAAATATCAACCTACACAGTAGTACTAGGCGTTTTGTTTTTTCTAGGCACTTCCTCTTTGTACAACAACAACTGTCTTTAAGTTTTTGAAGAAGAGAAGATTTTTCCACCTCTTGGAAAAGTAAGGCATTTAGGTGGGACCATCTGATAGTAAGAGAGAAGAGCAACTCTTTGGAAACAACTGCATTTCCATGCAGAATGAGGTCAGATGAGATTGTGTGACAGGTCTGTTTCCACTGACCTGGTGGAACTATAATGAATTTTGGCCTTAATTTAGGGTACTGAAAAAGGCAAGCTACACTTGGTCCCCATGCTCCCTCTTTTCTGAGGAAACAAGGGAAGATGACATAGAAGCAATCAGGGCATTACAAAAGAGATACCTGAAATTTGCCTGTCTTGAAATCAGCCAAGGGATCCTCAGCTGTTGTTAGTCCAAAAAGGCAAGTACTGAAGAGGAGAGAAAATAACTTTCTATGTACATATTTGAATTGATGGTTCAGCACCCACGTAATAGAAAGTATTTGTGCAAGACATGAGATTTCCTTTTGAAACCTTGTTATGATGGATGTTTGCAATTGTTCTGAGTGAATGTGGACTTTCCTGGGAACCGTGTGAAATCACTAACCCCTTGTTAGTCCTGTGTTCTTGAGAAGGAATCATTTGTGGCTGATGGACAAAGTTGGAAAGAAGACAAGAAATTTCCTGAGGACTCTGTCTGATATGTGAAATAGAAAAGTCAGGGAGTGAGGAAGGTCCAAGGGAATCTCTTTCTCTCTCTGTTGCATGGGAAGCCTGCAAGCAAGAAAAGGGAGAAGGAAGGAGATAACCTTCTGTCCAGACCATGAAATTATTGAACTTGGTTTTGTCATGTTCCTGCCTCAGCAGCATGAATGGAAATTGGGCATGGGAACAAGCAATGGAACTGTGGTTACTGAATTCATCCTCGCAGGCTTCTCAGGGCTTGATCAAAGGCTACAGCTATTTCTCTGCCTAGTCCTTCTACTCATGTACCTGACAACGGTGATGGGGAATGCAGCCATCATTTTCCTGGTGTGTGTGGATAACCGCCTGCAAACCCCCATGTACTTTTTCATTGGCAATCTGGCATTCCTGGAAATCTGGTTTACGTCCTCTACGAGCACCAAACTCTTGGTGATTCTGAGCTCTGGCAGGAGAACAATCTCATTAGGCGGCTGCTTTGCCCAGTGCTCTTTCTATTTTGCCCTGGGTGCTGCAGAGTTTGCTCTCCTTGTTGTCATGTCCTTTGACCGTTACATTGCCATCTGCCAGCCTTTGCGCTATGCTGCCATCATGAAGCATTGGCTCTGCATCCACCTGGTTGCTGCTGTTTGGCTCATGGGCTTCACATTCTTGAGTTACCGCCTGGTGCTGCTCTCCAAGCTCACTTTCTGTGGTTCGAACAAGATCCAGCATTTTTTTTGTGACAACACCCCCTTATTCCAACTGTCCTGCTCTGATGTCACCCTGCTTTAGAAAACAGATGCGGTTTTCATACTGTTTATCGTGCTGTCTTCCTTGTGTCTAACTCTGGCATCTTACACAAGCGTCTTCTTCTGTATTCTACAAATGCCAGCAGCCTCTGGGAGGAGAAAAGCTTTTGCTACATGTTCTTCCCATCTCACCACCTTGGCCATTGTCTATGGAAGCTGTGTTGCTCTCTATGCACGTCCCTCAGGACATGTTTCTTTGGAGGCCAACAGAATTGTAGCTTTGCTGAACACTGTCCTGTGCCCGTTCTTAAACCCATTCATCTACAGCCTTAGAAACAAGGCTGTGATGCTGGCCCTGAAGGAAGCCATGGCCCGTGCAACAGCACAGCTTTTCCCCTAATCATGCCGCATTTCTGAAGAGCAATTTGAGTTCTCTGCTGTCATGACTTATGTAACACCACCCTGATACATATGTGACCTCCACATGCAGATGCCTCTGGAGGTTTATGTTCTTGCTGGATTGTGTTAGGCTCTGTGATAAGAAGCACATCTGCACACAAAATGAAAGCCCAAGCAAGTGACAGCAGGAAGAATTTTTCTGTTCATGCCCTGCTCTGGCTGCTTCCAGGCCCATCACAGGAGAGCCCCCAGCTCATCAAGGGCCCATCTCCATGAGCCCAGAAGAGCACAAAGCACAATGGCATGTGGGAACCTAAGTCACAGGCTCCTGTGGAACCAAGACCTTGTCCCAGCGCCTTCCAGGGCTGCCCTGGGAGGGCTGTCAGCCCAGTGTCCAGGCGGAAACCTATCAAGATGAGTCACTGGCAGCAGCTCTCCACACCTCAATATACTAAACAGGTTGCTGCAAAGTGCTGTAGGGACACATAGTGGGTGTACATGGGGGTGAGTGCTGCAACTGGACTAGAACCAGGGTGTCTGAATGGAGAGAATGGGAGCCAGGGACATATCCCAGAGAGGTGGAGTGTCTGAGCCCAGCTACTGAAGGGATCCAGTTTGCACACACACACACAAATATGCATGCACACACACAATCACTTTACATTTCCCATTAACGGGTCTCCATCCTGCTAAGCCAGAGAGGCTTGTGTGTGTGCCTCCCAGGAGTACACACTCTGCCTTGCTCGAGTTGAACTGAGGGGCATGGAGCTGCAGAAGCCTCAGCTCTCTAGGGCTGCCAGAGTGGGCTCTCTCTCTCTCATAGAGATTTGTGCCTGCTGGGCACAAAACCATCTATGTATATGACATAGGTGCAGCAAGGCTGAAAGGAGTGGAAAGACAAAAAGGCAACAGAAAACAGACTGAAGTGCAGATTATCACCAACACAGGTGAGATCTTCTACTGCCAAGAAGTAAACGGATTAAGAGGAAAAGGTACTAAAAAAAGAGAGAACCTGAATATTGAAATGGAAGAAATTTGATCCATGAAAACAAAGATTACTAATGACAACTGCCCTACTGTACATGTCAAACCCAGGATGCTGAGAAACAGATAGGAGCCCTGAAAGCATAGTATAAAAAAGACAAGGAGATTAAAACCATAAAGGCACAGTATCTTCAAGCTTCAAAACTCTTGCAAAAGCTGGAGATATTCAATGAGGTGGTCAAAACCTTAAGATGAAAAAATGAAGGGAGAGATACAGTTAAGACTTAAGTAAGACTTGACTATAACTTTTAGAGCTCTTAAGAGGTGTGATCCTACCTCTCCTGCATAACCTTTGGAAAAGTACTCTAAAGGCATAATAAATGGGATCTCCTGTACAGGTCCTTTGATTATATTTCATTTTAAGGCAAAAGTGGTTTTCAGAAGGATTTGGATTATCCTCTTTGTTTTCTCAAATACTTCTGCTGCTCTGGCACCCTACACTATGTTGTCATCAATAGAGTGCAGGTATTCAGGAGCTTCCCCCTGTTCAGTGCAGTCTGGATCAGTCCATGGCAAATGGTAGGGCTGTGTTTCCACCCCTGGGGCAGTCGATTCCAGGTAGACTTGACAGCCCTTCAAGGAAAAGCAAGCTGTGGTCTGCACGCTGCTGCCAAAGGGATGAAGAAAAGCACATCAGTGATATCAGTTGTCGCATACCACTTGGCTGCCTTTGACTGTAGCTCATATTGAAGTTCTACCATGTCCGGCACTGCAGCACTCGGCAGTGGCATGACTTTCTTCAGGCCACAATAGTCCGCTGGCCATATGGGACTATTAAATGGTGAGCGAGTCTTGCCATTCACCCCTTGGCTCTCCACTTGATGAACCAGCTCATGGATGGGAATCAGGGAGTCTCAGTTAGTGTGATACTGCCTCAGGTGCACCACTGGGGTAGCCATCAGCACCTGCTGTTCTTCTAACCCTCAACAACCCCACAACAGAAGGGGGACCAGGAGCTGTTTAATGTCCTCCATCTCCAAGACAGCTATGCCAAAAGCCCACTGGAACCCTTTTGGATCTTGGAAGTACCGTCTCCTGAAGCAGTCTATGCCAAGGATGTACAGAGCCTCCAGGGCAGTCCCAATGGGGTGCTTTTGCCACTCCTTCCCAATTAGATTCACTTAAATCTCCAATACAGCTACCAGTTGGGATCCCCCTGTCACTCCAGAAATACAAATGGATTTGAACCTTTATAGTTTAATTCCATTACAATACACTTTACACCAGTGTCCACTAGAGCCTTATACTCTTGTGTGTCTGATGTTCCAGGCCATCAAATCCACACAGTCCAATAAACCCAACTGTCTTTTCCCTCCACCTGGCTGGAAGCAGAGCCCCTCTAGCCCTGGTCATAGTATTTGTTACTGTGTCTCAGAGATTGTCTACTGGAAACGGGAGCAGCAATTTTCTCAGAAACACCCCTCATCCCTCCCTCCCCACCCCCCAACCCCCACCTTTGGCAATTGTTTTTCCTTGCAGCTCATCTGTCTGTGCCTCTAAGTGTCAAGGTAGATTTCCCATCCCATTTTCTCATGTCCTCTCCATGGTCATACAGGTAAAACCATTGGGTGTCATGTGGTGTGTACCCACCATATCCCCTTTCTTGAGCAGAGTGGAGGCCGGTGACAAGTGGTGTACCTCAGGGGGTCTGTCCTGAGACTGGTACTGTTGAATATCTTTATCAATGACATAGACAGTGGGATCAAATACACCCTCAGCAAGTTGAGATGACACCAAGCTGAGTGTTGCAGTTGATAAAATAGAAGGAAGGGATGGCATCCAAAGGTACCTGGACAAGCTTGAGATTTGGGCCCATGGGAACCTAAAGAGGTTCAGCAAGTCTAAGTGCAAGGTGCTGCACCTGGGCCAGGGCAATCGTGGACATGAGTAAAGAACTCACTGAGAACAGCACTGCAGAGAAGTACTTGGGGGTTTTGGTGGACAAAAAGCTTGACGTAAGCCAGCAGTGCATGCTTTCAGCGCAGAATGCCAAATGCCTCTTGAACACTGACAGTCATGGGACATCAGCCAGGTCTCTAGAAAGCCCATTCTGGTGTTTGACCACCCTCACAGTACAGAAAATTTTCCTAATGCCCAGCCTGAACAGCCCCTGATGCAGCTTTGTGCCTTTCCCACAAGTCCTGCCATTGGTTACCAGGGAAAAGAGACCGGCACCTTCCTCTCCACTTCGCCTCCTAAGGAAGCTATTCAGAGCAATGAGGTCGCCCTTCAGCCTTCTTTACTCCAGACTACCCAAAGGTTCAAAGTCTGTCTTCATAGGACATATCCTTTTACCAGCATTCCCTCTTTTCTCTTGGTTTCCCAACTAACAAGGTCCTTAATTGGATAACCTCCCTGGAGTAAACATTTTCTCTCTCCCATGCTCTCACCAGTCAGCGTGACTGACCAGGTCTGGTTCCCTTCACTGCTTCCTTTATCACTTGTCAGTAAGGTTTGCGTCCCTGGATGTGTTGGGGTCTCAGAGCAGCCCCTCACAACCACTATTCCCAGCATTGGGCTCTCACCCCAGCAGACACAGGTGGTTTCTTCCTCCAGCTATGGACACCAAATGCCTACATCAGGAGTCCATGTTTGCCTTGTCCATGTGAGAATGCCCATAGTATTGGTGTAGTGAGTTGAACCTGAGTAAGTCCTAGTGCCATAAACTTTTCCCTAAGGGTGCCAAGAAGTCCAGTGGTACAGACAAGATCACTTCCCATTGGAGGTATGGTCTCCTGGGAAACCAGCTGAATAAAGCAATGATAGTCAACATGACTTTCACACCAAATCCTTCCCTGCAGAATTCTCAACAGTTTCATAAAATACATACTCAGTTCTTGATTCATTTTTCCAAACAGAGGTGATCATTTACTTCAGGATGCCCTGGAGTTGACAAAGGCTGTATGAGGAAACGTGAGTCTGGACGTGTGGGAGGCCTTCTGAAGCATGAGCTGGTTGGCAGGCAGAGTACCTGAGGGATTGTGCAGGGCATCTCCTGAACTCCGTGCTCCTGGGGGGGCTGGGAAGAGGTGTCCTGAGCACAACAGCTCCTTGTAGCCCTGTGGATGCTGACTGTGAGGTCACTTCTGTCCCCGCTCCTGGCTGGCCAACAGCAGGGAGGCAGAGCCTCTGAGGTCATAAAGGCCATCAGAAAGCTGCCCCCAACAGGAGGACACATTTGGGGAGGTCAGGGGAAATCTAGGAGAATAAAGGTGGGAGATTTGGGGAAAGAACAGGGGCAAGAACAGGGGCTTGGCTAAGAGAAAGGAAAGATTTGGAAGCAGTAAGAGAGTTTCAGGTAAGGCTGCTGCTGCTGCAACACTCACTTGGAAAATATTCATGTTATACCCTGGCAAAATTTCTAACCAGAAGCCTTAAAACCTAGTGCTACCCTCGTAGTAAATGCTATCCCTCACCCTGAAAGGAATCCTGTAAACCCCAGCCTCCAGTCCTACCTTGAAGTCAAACCCCAAACAGATTACTTGTTACCATTAGTCTTAACATATTGCTCTTGCTAATCCCTAGTTCTTAATCCCTAGTATTCTATTGCCAGATATCCTCCCGTAACAAGGTATGTAATAACACGCTAACCAGAGATCTAGCTCATACCCTAAAGTGGAACACCAAATCCTCCCTCTAAGACTCTGCTCAATCCCTAAACTGGAAGACAAGATCTAATCCATAACACTAACCAAAACACATAATCCTCAAATCCCTCAGTCCTGCACTCGTATCAAAAAACTAAAGTGGTTTTGCTCTGTGATTCTGGGCAGGGCTTGAGAGGTCCTAGAGCAATCACTTGGTCTTGGAGGAGGCAAGTATACTGGGTCTGGCTGGGATGTTAAATTTCCCTGCAATGGCCCATACAGTGCTGTGCTCTGCACTTGTAGCTGAAACAGCACTGGCATCACACCAGTGTTGTGTCTGCTGCTGAGCAGTGCTGGCACAGCATCAGGACTCTCTCTAACCCTCTCAGAGTCAGCAGGCTGCAGGGGAGCAAAAAGTGAGAAAGGAACATCACCAGGGCAGCTGACCTAAACCAACCAAAGGGATATTCCACACCATATGATGTCACACTCAGCAATAAATGGTGGAAAAAGGAAGAAGAGTGGAGGAGTGGGCTCTCGTTGCAAAAATGTCTGTCCTCCCAGACAGCGGCTACATGTGTTGAGGCCCTGCTTCAAGGACATGGTCAAGCATTGCTCATTTGTGGGAATTAAAGTGTAATTTATTTCCTCTGCACTTCCACACAGCCTTTATTTTTTTTTCCCTCCTTTTTCCTCTTTGCCTTTTTTCCCTTTAGATAAATTAATTAATAATAATTTTTCCTTAATAATTATTTTTCCTTTAATTAAATTATCCTCATCTCTACCCGTGAGTTGTTTTCTTTCCTTTTTTTCTTCCCCTCCTCTTCTGAGGAAGGGGAGTAAGAGAGCGGTTTGGTGAAGTTCAGCTGTCTAGCCAGGTTTAAACCACCACAGAATGCTAGTAGCTCATTGGTTCTAAATGACAGCTAAAATGACGCTCATGGACCCAGGGCATCCTGAAGGAAATGGGCACCTCTGTGTGGAAAACTGAATACATGTAGACAATATTGAGCACTCTGAAGAGAAGGAGTTGATGTGAAAGCATTGGTCATATCCATATCCAGTGAACAAGGGCCCAGCCCAGACTTCTCTGTGGTTCCCCCCAGCCTCTCCTAGGAGGCCAGCCCAGCCCAGACCCTCCCCAGCTCTCCACACCTCCCTGTCCTCTCTTCAGCCCAGCCCAGCCCATCAAACCAGTCACGGAATCATAGAATCGTGGAATCATAGAATATCCCGAGTTAGAAGGGACCCATAAGGATCATCAAGTCCAACTCCTCTCACCGCACAGGTCTACCCAAAAGTTTAGACCTTGTGACTAAGTGCACAGTCCAATCACTTCTTAAATTCAGACAGGCTTGGTGCAGTGACTACTTCCCTGGGAAGCCTGTTCCAGTGTGTGACCACCCTCTTGGTGAAGAACCTTTTCCTGATGTCCAGTCTGGTGAAGAATCTTTTCCTGATGTCCAGTCTGAACTTCCCCTGCCTCAGCTTAATACCATTCCCGCGGGTCCTGTCACTGGTGATTATGGAGAATAGGTCACCTGCCTCTCCACTCCCCCTTGCGAGGAAGTTGTAGACTGTGATGAGGCCCCCCCTCAGCCTCCTCTTCTCCAGGCTGAACAGGCTCAGTGACCTTGGCCACTCCTCATATGTCTTGCCCTCTAGGCCCTTCACCATCTTTGTAGCCCTTCTCTGGACACTCGCCAACAGTTTAATGTCCTTTTTGTAGTGTGGTGCCCAGAACTGCACACAATACTTGAGGTGAGGCTGCACCAGCACAGTACAGAGTGGGACTAAGCTGGCCACAAAGCAGCAAATGGAGACGTGGAGGTCAGTAGCAGGGTACCTGTACACTGCCACTGATCCCCCCCGTACCTCAATCATCAGGGAAGCCTGCAGCAGCCCCATGCCAGGCCCCTCCCCAGCACAGCACAGCACCACACTGCTGGCCCTGGGGCTTCTCAGGCAGCACCACTGCACACACACAGTGCCCTGATCTACTCCTGGGACACCCTATGTCCCACACAGCCTTGCCCCAGGCCAGCACATGCTGCCCACAGCCCCTGAGCTGGCGGTGCTGCTTTGTAGAGCAAGGGGGCTGTGGTGCGTGGGGCCTTGGGGGCACTCTGCAGGGGTGTGCTGGTCAGGCTGGGAAGGCAGAGCCAGCTGGTGGGAGGCATTGCCACTGACTGCCTCCCTCACAAGTGATTCTTTGGCCATGGAGGGTATGCACAGATAGCCGGCCTTCTTCAGTGTCAGAGACTCATGGAATAGCCCGAGCTGGAAAGGACCCACAAGGATTGCCGAGTCCATGTCATTTCCAATGTTGGGAGATGTTTGGGGGTTATTCACTCTGTCTAGTCCATGAAATTTCACCAGACGTATAACAACTACTTTGGCAGACAGTTTTCCCTATGCCTGCTGGGTTCCCTGGAGTCGAAGAGCTCTTCTTTGCCTATTCCATCCCAGATTTAGCACCTTATCTCTGGGTGTCTCCACCTTTGACAGGCTCAGATTATTTGGGCTCCATTTCCTACTGACTCCCTGGCACCCACTGTCCTTGCCAATCCCCTAGTCTCTACTGGCAGCTCCTTCTTCCCTCCAGAAAGACACCTTTCCCTCCAGAAAGATGACAGGAGCAATCAGTCCCAACAACAGCACAAGGGCTCAGGTGGAGAGTGTGGGAGGTGAAAGAGAGAAGCTCAGGATAGACTAAGCCCTGGGACACCTTGGCAGTACTGCTTTGCCAGGACTCTTCTCCCCTCCACCTCTGCACACAGCTACGTGCCCCTGCAGGTACGCCACAGGTCTCTGAGGAATGATCTCAGGAAAGCAAGTCACTACAGGGCCCTTTACCTTAATTCAATATATCTCTGACACACTTGAAAAACACCTTGTTTCCACCATGTCTTGGAGTCACACTTACCTCTGGGTGGCTCCACCTTGGACACACTCGTGCTCTCTGGGCTCCATGCCCTGCTGACTCCCTGGCACATACTGTCCCTGCCACTCCCCTAGATTCTCCTGCTAACTCCTGCTTCCCTCCAGAAAGACGTCTGCCTGCCATCAGCCCTTCTGCGTGCTGTGGGCACAGGCAGGTGAATTCACCATAGCTATAGCTGCTGGGCACGAATAGGTAGTATTGGAATCAGCCCTCTTCCTAACTCCTGATCCTGGAACCCCTATCTCATCCCCCTGAGCCCACAGTGAAACAAGAAAAGCAAGTAACCTCCTTCAAGTCTATTTCTTTGCAATATCCATGAGAGCAGCTCTGCGAGAAGATCTGAGCCTTCAGGCACTGCCCTCAGCAGATCCCATTTTATGCTGGAGATGCTGGTACAGAGCCAGCTGTGTTAGAGAAGAGCCCCTGGCCTGTCCCTGCCTGTGGACACAGGACTGCCCCACAGCAACACAGTGAACAAGCGACAAGAGCAATCAGTCCTCACAGCAACACAAGGGTTCTGAAGGAGAATGTCGAAGGTTAAAGAGAGCATCTCAGGAGAGACCAAGCCCTGGAACAACCTGACAGTGCTGCTGTGCCAGAATTCTTTTTCCCTTCATCTCTGCACACAGTCAAGTGCCACTGCAGTTCGACCACAGATCTCCAAGAAAGGATCCCAGGCAAGCAAGACACTTCAGAATCTTTTCCTTTATTTAAAGACTCAGAGAGTATGGATCCTCATTTACACCAAATGTTGAAATTGTAAGAGAAAGGTAGATAGTGAAATGGAAGGGGATGAACAATCAAATTTCTTCATGTTGTATTGTGTTAAAATATGAGTGAGATGAAGAAGGAGACAGGCAGTCTATTGCTTGTCTTAGCAAAAAATTCTCGGTCATCACATTCCACACTGCATCCTTCAGCTCCTGGTTCCTCATGCTGTAGATGAGGGGGTTCACTGCTGGAGGCACCACTGAGTACAGAACTGCCAACAAAAGATTCAGGGAGGAGGATGACATGGAGGGGGGCTTCAGGTAGGAAAATACTGCAGTGCTGATAAACAGGGAGACTACAACCAGGTGAGGGAGGCATGTGGAAAAGGCTTTGTGTCGGCCCTGCTGTGAAGGGATACTCAGCACGGCCCTGAAGATCTGCACATAGGACAGCACAATGAAAATGAAACACCCAAATAATAAACAAGCACTAACCACAATAAATTTAGCCTCTTTGATATAGGCATCTGAACAGGAGAGCTTGAGGATCTGGGGAATTTCACAGAAGAACTGGTCCAGGGCATTACTCTGACAGAATGGAAAAGAAAAGGTATTGGCAGTGTGCAGCGCAGCATAGAGAAAAGTACTGCCCCAGGCAGCTGCTGCCATGTTGACACAAGTTCTGCTGTCCATTATTGTCCTGTGGTGCAGGGGTTTGGAGATGGCAACGTAGCGGTCATAGGCCATGAAGGTGAGAAGAAAAAACTCTCCTGTGACAAAGGCGACAAACATAAAGACCTGGGTAGCACAGCCTGCATAGGTAATGGTTGTTGTGTCCCACAGGGAATTGGCCATGGCTTTGGGGACAGTGGTGGAGATGGATCCCAGGTCGAGGAGGGCGAGGTTGAGGAGGAAGAAGTACATGGGGGTGTGGAGGCGGTGGTCGCAGGCTATGGCTGTGAGGATGAGGCCGTTGCCCAGGAGGGCAGCCAGGTAGATGCCCAGGAAGAGCCCGAAGTGCAGGAGCTGCAGCTCACGTGTGTCTGCGAATGGTAGGAGGAGAAACTTGGTGGGGAAGCTGCTGTTGGACATTTAATGCCTCGGGGTTTGCAGACCTGCTCTAGGAGAAGGAAAAAGTGGCTAGTTATGCAGATATCTCTGAGCAAAACCCAGTCCTCCTCTCCCAGAAATGACTGTTCCCTGAGGTGAATGAGGAATGAGTCAGCTCATTCAATAACCCTCCTAATTAAATGACAGCATGTCTGAGAGTTTAAAATGTATTTTGGGTACTTTGTTCCCTAGAAGACACACTCTGAGCAGGGCCCATCAGTCCAGTTCAGAACAGAAGCACCCACCTGCACCCCAGACCAAGAGAGGAGGAGAACCACACACAGGTGGAGAAATAAGAAAGAATACCTGAATGCTCCAGCCGGCTGACACAGCGAAAGGCAGATGGCTGTAGTGGGTTTATGTGGCAATGTTTTGGTAGTAGGGGTGCATAGCGGTGGCTTCTGTGAGAAGAATCTAGAAGGTGCCCCATGTTAGATAAGGGCCCCACTGCTGACCACAGCTGAGCCAATAAGCAATGTTGTTTGTGCCTCTGTGAGAGCATATTTAAGAAAGGGAAAAAAAAAAAAAAAAAAAAAAAAACGTGGCTGCACAGCAGCTGAGAGAGTGAGAGGAGTGAGAAACAGTCTTGCAGGCACCAAGGTCAGTTAAAAAGGAGGGGGAGAGGTGCTCCAGGTGCTGGAGCAGAACTCCCCTGTGGTGAGGACCGTGGTGAAGCAGGTTGTCCCCCTGCAGCCCATGGAGTACCACAGCAAAACAGGCTTCCACATTGGAACTGTTGAGCCCACAGTGGAGCAAGTGGACCTTCACTGACAGAGGCTCCAGCCTGTGGAGGACCCCCACCAGAGCAGATTCTGGGCCAGAGCTGTAGCCTGTGGAGAGAAGCCCACACAAGAGGAAGTAACCTGGCAGGAGCTGCTGCCCGTCAGGGATCAAGTTTGGAGCAGTTTGCTCCTGATGGATGGACCCCGTGGTATGGACCCATATCCGGAGCAGTTCTGGAAGAGCTGCTGCCTGAGGGAAGCCCACACAGGATCAATTCAGGAAGGATGGCATCCCATGGCAGGGACACCACATATAAGAAGGGGATGAGAGTGACCGAGAAGGAGCGGCAGAGAAGAAGCGCTATAGACTGACCACAACCTCCATTCCCCCATTCCCCTGCGCTGCTCGGGGGCAGGAGGTGGAAGAGGGCAGATGGGGGGAAGGTGTTTTTGGTTTCTTCCTCTGTTTCTCACTTCTCTAACTTGTTAGTAATAGACAATAAATTTTAATATCTTCCTACTCTGAGTCTGTTTTGCCCATGATGATAATTATTGAGCGATCTCCCTGTTCTTATCTCAACCTTTGAGCCAGTTTCATCATATTTTCTCCCCCTTTGCCTATGAGGAGGGGGAGTGAGAGAGCAGCTGTGCCGGAATTTGGCCACCCACCCAACTGAAACTACCACAATGAGCATGTTAAGAAATCTTACCAAACTTGCATGCCACCTATGGAAGTGACACTGCAGGGCAGGTACTCTTAGCCTTGTTGTGGTGTATCACAGTGCAGGACACAGGCTCCTCTCCTCTCCTGGAGGTCCAGCTGAGGAGGAGGTGACTCATGCCCTAAAGCCCCTGAGGGCAGAGGCTGTGCTGGGTGGCAGAGGAGAGCAGGGTTTTGCTGCAGGGAAGGTGCCTGCACTGAAGGCCTGGCAGGGAGTGCCTGAATCCCCCCTCCCTTGGCGTTTCAGGCAGCAGCTTCCTCCCCCTCCCTGACCTGGTCTCTGCTGCCTGGAATTGTCCCTGTTGACAGCTGCTTCTCTGTCCCCACATCTCCTCCCTGCCATTACTCACAGACCCCGTCCCACGCTCTGTGTGCTCAGCTCTGCCCGGCAGAAACATCCTTTCCCAAGGCACTTTTCTGGGACATATTCCTGTGTTCAGTGGCAAAGGAGCTGCTCTGACCTGTCCCGAGAGTCCTTCAGGACAGGAAAGTGAAAGACGAGACGCCGGAATTCCTTTCCTTCTGGTAGTGTAGGCATTTCTTTTCCTTTTCAAGAATCTCCCCAAGAGATGCCCTGGGGGTGTTGTGGAACTGTGAGCAGCCTGACCTAGGCAGCAGCCTCTGGGCACCAACAGGACCCTGCCCTGCCCTGCTGGAGGGGGAGACAGGGGACTCCTTCCACTCACAACTTCTCCCCACAGCACCGTGGGCAGCTTCCCGGGCAGGCTGAGTGCTGAGCCTGGCAGGCAGCAGACGTCCTGCCCTGGCACACAGCCCCTGGGGCACAGCAGGGACCCTGCTCTGCACCACAGCCCTGCCTGCACCCCGGCTGCACAGCCTGCAGCTGGCCCTGCTTGAAGGAACCCTCATGCCCTGTCCCTCTGACAGCTTTGGCTGATAATCTCTGCTCTGGAGCAGGCTGTGGGATTTGCTATGAATTCTGGAGATGGCACCAGGAACAGCAGCTGCACTGCCCTGCAGCCAGAGACTTACCCTGTTCAGGGCTGTGAAGATTTCTCCCGCAGTGAGCTCTCAGCATCCCCCCTCCACACTGCCTTTAACATCTCCCTCCCTTCTCTCAGCCGCCCTTGGCCCCTGCAGGCAGTGCCCCCAGCCCTGCTGCGCTGTGCACAGGAGCTGCTCCTGGGCAGAGCTGTCTCTCTGCAGCGCTGCCCGCTTGCCAGGAGCTCCCATTGGGCCCAGGATCCCGGCCCAGTTCAGCAGCACAGGGAGCTCTTGACAAGTCCATGGGCCTCCAGGGGAACCCAGCCTGAAACAGACTGAAGAAATGCCTGATGTTCCTTCCCTCCACTGAGGAAGGAAACTCATTTCCAGCACTATCGTTCCTCATATCAGAAAAAGTAAGAATTCCAAGAATCACCTTTCTCTGCAGAGCTGCTCTCAGTGATTTCTTCTCCCAGTCTGTACTCATGCCTGAGACTGACATGCTCCAAGTGCACCATCTTGCATTTGGACTTGTCGAACATCATTATGTTAACACTGGGCTCACTTCTCAAGCTTGTCCAGGTCCCTTTGCATGGCTTCCCTTCCTTCTGTTAAACCAACTGCACTCTCAGCTTGGTGTCATCCTCAAACTTGCAGATGGTGCACTTGATTCCACTGTCTATTTCATTGATAAAGATATTCAACAGTCCCAGTCCCCGGACAGACCCCCGAGGTACACCTCTGTTCACCTGCCTCCAACTTGGAGATGGAGCCTTTGACCACCACTCTCTGGGTGCGACCTTCAAGCCAATTCCTTACCCACTGAGTGGTCCACCCCTAAAGCAATTCAGGAGATTCCTAGAGCACATTGAGGATAAATTCCTGGTCCAGGCATTTGGACCAGGATGGATTCTCCAATTTGGAGACCAGGATGTCATGTGGGACTGTGTCAAATGCCTTACAGAAGTCCAGGTAAAAGGCATCAGTTGGTCTTCCTTTGTCAACTGATGCAGTCACTTCGTTGTAGAAAACAACCAGGTTGGTCAGGCAAGATTTGCCTTTAGTGAAGCCATTCTGGCTGCCTTAGATCACCTCTCTGTCTTGCACATGCCTTGATATTGCTTCCAGGAGGATGTCTTCCATGATCTTGTCAGGCAGAGGTGAGACTCACCAATCTGTAGATCCCTGTGACCTTTTTCTAGCCTTTTTCAAAATGGGAATGATGTTTCCCTTTTTCCAGTCACCTGACTGCCAGGACTTTTTAAATATGATGGAAAGAATCTTGGCAACTGCATCAGCCAGTTCCTTCAGGACCCTGAGATGCAAGTCATCAGGCCCCATAGACTTGTACGTGTTTATTTTCATCAGGTGGTCTCAAAATTGCTCTTTAGTTACAGTGGGTGGGACTTTACTCCCTCAGCCTCCATTTACAGGTTCAGGGAAACAAAAGACTTGGGAAGCCTGGCTGGCAGTGAAAACCAAGGCAAAGATATTGTTGAGTACCTCAGCCTTCTCCATATCTGCTGTTCCCAGTTCACCCTTCTCATCCATCAGAAGAGACACAATCTCCTTTTTCTTTTCTTTTTTGGCCAATGCACCTCTAGAATCCCTTCTTGTTATTCTTTGCATCCCTTGCCAAGCTCAGTTCCATCTGTGCCTTGGCTTTCCTGATCCCATCCCTGTATATCCAAACTGCATCCCTGTACTCTTCCCAGGCCATGTGTCTCCACTTCCACCACCTGTGCATTTTTTTCCTGTGTCCCAGTTTGACCAGAAGATCCTTGCTTAGCCACCCCAAGTAGTCTGCCGCTCTTCCTGCCCACTTTCTTATGCAGGAGGATGGAGGGTTCCTGTGCTTTCAGGAGAACATCCTTAGAGAGTTCTGTTCAGCCCCTTTGTCGCTAAGAACAGTGTTCCAGGGGATCTCGTCCACTAGGTCTTTGAGTAGCTTGAAGTTCAGAAGTTCAGGGTCCTGACTTTGCTCTTTGCCAGGCCCACATTCCTTGAGATCACAAACTCAACTAGGACATTGTCACTGCAGCCCAGACTGCCTCCAGTCGTAACCTCTTTAATGAATTTGTCAGCACTAGTGATCACCAGTGCCAGTTACACTCCTCCTCTAGTTGCTCTGTCTAATACCTGGACCGGGAACTTATCCTCAACGCTCTCTAGGAGTCTCCTGAATTGCTTACAGCATGTTGTATAGCTTTACCGTTCGGACACCTGGGTGGTTGAATTCCCTCATCAGGATGAGAGTGTGAGAGCATGACACTTCTTGTAGTTGAGGCAAGAAGGCCCCATCTACAGGCCCCTCTTGATCAGGCAGCCCAGAGAAGACCCTGACCACAAGGTGTCCTTTATTGTTGTGGTCTTTAACTTTTGCCTACAAGCTCTCAACCTGTCCGTGACTGTTTCTCAGAGGCATCTCTTTGCAACCAATCCCTTCCCTAACACACAGGGCAACACTCCCTCCCCTTCTTCCCCGCCTATCCCTTCTAAAGAGTTTGTAACCCTCAGTGTTTCCAGTTGTGTGATCCATCCCACCATGCTTCCATGAGAGCAGTCAGGTCATATTTGTCTAGTTGCACCATGGTTTGCTTCAGTGACCATGAGACAGTGGAGTTGATGCACTAGGGGCGGGGGAGGGGCTGGGGGTAGTATAGCTCACAAATAGCAATCTTAAAACCTTGGCCTTCAGGAGAGCCATCTTTGGCCTCTTCAACCATCTGCTTGGAAGAATCCCATGAGTTTAGGAAAGCTATAGCCTACCTGTAATTGAACTTGGCCAAGGATTTCAAAGGCAGTAAGAAAGGCTTCTAAAAGTATATAGGTGGCAAAAGGAAGGCTCAGGAAAATGGGGACCCGCTGCTGAATGAGGTCCAATACCAGTTGACATGAGACAGGGAAAAAGTTGAGGTACTGAATTCCTTCTTCACCTCAGTCATTACTGGCAAGACTGACCTTCAGGAATCCGAGGGCACAGAGAACGTTGGAAAGTCTAGGGCATGGGCACTTGGAAGGAGTGGATTAGGTCAGGGCCTACTTGACAAAATGGGATATACAAGCCTATGGATTCTGTCCCCCATGATACCCTTGTCTCTAAAGTGGAGAGACAATGATTTGACAGGTGGACCACTCAGTGGGTAAGGCACTGGCTGGATGGTTGCACTCAAAGAGTTGCAGTCAATGGCTCAATGTCCAAGTGGAGATCAATAACGAGTGGTGTTCCTCATGGATCAGTATCGGGACCGGCACTGTTTAACATCTTTGTCAGTGACATGGACAGTAGGATCAAATGCACCCTCAGCAAGTTTGTTCATGACACCAAGATGTGTGGAGAAGTCGACATGCTGGAGGGAAGGGAAGCCATCCAGAGGGACTTCGACAGACTTGAAAGGTAGGCCTGTGTGAACCTCATGAGGTTCAACCAGGCCAAGTGTAAAGTCCTAAATCTGGGCAATCCCAAACACAAATACAGGCTGGGCAGAGAATGGATGGAAAGCAGCCCTGAGGAAAAGGACCTGGGTGTGCTGTTGGATGAGAAGCTCACCATGAGTCGGCAATGTGTGCTTGCAGCACAGAAAGCCAACCATATCCTGGGCTGCATCAAAAAAAGCGTGGCCAGCAGGTCAAGGAAGATGATTCTCCCCCTCTGCTCTGCTCTCATTAAAACTCACCCAGAGTCCTGCATTCATCTCTGGGGTCCCCAGCACAAGAAAACATGGAAGTATTAGAATGAGTACAACAGGGCAACAAATGATTAAGGGGCTCGAGCACCTCTCCTATTGGAGAGGAGAGCTGGGAGGGACTTGGGTTTTTTCAGCCTGGAGAAGAGAAGGCTCCAGGGAGATGATATAGTGGCCCTCCAATACCTAAAGGAGTTCTACAGAAAAGCTGGGGAGGGACTCTTTGTCAGGGAGTATAGTCATAAGACAAGGAGCAATGTCTTTAAACTAAAAAAGGGTAGGATTCGGTCAGATAGAAGGAGGAAATATTTTACTCAGGGGATGGTGAGGCACTGTGTCCTGGTTTTGGCTAGAATAATTTTCCTCCTAGTAGCTGGTAGCATGCTGTGTTTGGGATTTAGGATGAGAATAATGTTGATAACATGCTGATGTTTTAATTGTTGCAGAGCAGTGCTTACACTAAGCCAAGGACTTTTCAGTTTCTTGCTGTCCTGCCAGCAGGCAGGCTGGGGGTGCAGCGGGAGCTGGGAGGGGACAGACCCAGGACAGCTGACCCAAACTGGCCAAAGGGGTATGCCATACCATCTGATATCATGATGAACAATTAGTATAGGGTGGCTGGCTGGGGTGGCGGGACAGGCTGCTTGGGGTAAGCTCATCATCAGTCAATGAGTGGTGAGTAATTGCATTCTACACCATTGCTTTGTACATATTATTATCAGTAATGCTATTATCATGATTATTACTATTTTTCTTTCTTTTCTGTCCTAATAAATTGCCTTTATCTCAACTCTCAGGCTTCATTTTTTTTTCTGATTCTCTCCCCCATCCCAGAGAGGGAGGGGAGAGGGTGAGTGAAGGGCTGTGTGGTGCTTAGCTGCTGGCTGGGTTAAACCACAACACACTGGAACAGGTTGCCCAGAGAAGTTGTTTACTCCTCATCGCTGGAAGTGTTCAAGGCCAGGGTAGATGGGGGCTTTGAGCAACCTGATCTAGTGGGAGGTATCCCTACCTATGGCAGGGGGATTATAAGTGGATGATCTTTAAGGTCCCTTTCAACCCAAACCATTCTAAGATTCTATGATTCTATGGGACCTGATGGGATTCACCCATGGGAATGGAGAGAGCTGGCTGATGTCCTTGTAAGGCCAATCTGGGTCATCTGGGATCAATCCTGGTGACCAATAGAAGTACATCAAAACTAGAGGAAAGCAAATGTTCATCCTTGATTCAAGAATGGCAAGGAGGTCCCAGGGAAGTGCAGGCTGCTTAGGCTCCACTCCATCCCTGGGAAGGTGGTGGAGCAGCCAGGGGAGGTTTAGGTTGGATATTAGGAAAAAATTCTTTACTGAAAGGGTTGTTAGTCACTGGAATAGGCTGCCAAGGGAAGTGGTTGAGTCACCATCCCTGGAGGTCTTTAAAAGACGTTTAGATGTAGAGATTAGGGATATGGTTTAGTGGAGGACTTGTTAGCATTAGGTCAGAGATTGGACTCGGTGATCTTGGAGGTCTCTTCCAACCTAGACTATTCTGTGATTCTGTGATTCTGTAAGAGGCTTTCAGGGTAGGGCATAGCTGCATTACCTGAGCATTCCCTAGGCTTCCAACCTTAGATGCTATCGTGCTGGGGGAACCTGGTGTGCTGGCTCTAAGGAACAGTATGGAGCATAGTGTGGATTGGAGACACCACGGCTAGGCTCTGTGACCAGGTGGGGACCCGACTGTTCTTGTGCAAACCAAGACCAATAAGCCACACTTTTTGCTACCCTGAGCCAACGACCTGTCATGTTTTGACAAATGCTGCACTCTAGTGTACTTTTGCTCATTATAATATCATTATAATACCAAAACACACCTCCATCCCAAAAACTACCCGCCTCCAAGGTATGACCACCTCTCACTGAGCATGTGCTCTGAATTTCTCTGAGCCTATTACTTTAAACAGAAACGAGAAAACTTTTCAATAATCATAACTAAGATATGCTTGACTAGAGTCACTCAAGCTCCACCTAAAAGATGGAAAATAATATAAATTGGCCTAAGAGAGGGGGATGTCAGGGGAGATACCATCCTGAGGGAATACACCATCC
>MU011971.1:2349-14907 GCA_011074415.1 Stictonetta naevosa
TGCACACCCCTAACCCCCAGAAACAGCCATGCCAGCATCAGCTGCAAGTCCAGCATCAGGATTGACACTGGCAAGGGATAATAAATCAGTAGGTCGTACAAAAAAAGCTCCCATGAAAAGTATGTAGAGAAAGACCTAGAAGCAGATGAAATAATTCAGACAGTGAGGTTGTAACAGCATGAAAAACTTCCTTCAATAATTCAAGCCCACAGTTCTTATGTTTTAAAAATACAGTAAAAAATCTTTATCCCAACTATTAAGCAGAATCAGTTATTCTAGGAATCATCACACCTTTCAGAGTGATCCCATACATTTCCCATTGAATTTGGAATGCTCCAAACTGAACAATGCTCTTACACTACACATTACAACTTGGTTGAAATGAGATGGTGCAGTCTTAACTCAAAACTGAAACAAAAAGAAACCCACAGACACAGGCTTTGTTTAACAAACCTAAGCTTCCATTGGGTTTGTTTCTACAACCCTTCAGAGACTTAACGACAAAGTAGCTTACTTTTTGCATTACATATTCTTTAAATGTTGGATATTGTAAACCTGGGCCTTGACTAATGTAACATTTGATTTTTGTTTATTAGGATACTGTGGTGCAGATATAAAATCCTGATGTTCTGAAGCTGCGCTGTGGATTTTTAAGCCGCTTTTTGAAAATTCAGTAGCGAATATTTGACAAGCCGTGCAGAAGATATATCCGCATGCAGATCTTGTGAGGACCGACAGCAAGGTATAACCGTAGCATCGACTTCTTTCAAATTCTGCCAAAGCAAAATCTTGTGGTTTGTGCAATCAACATCCAGAAACCTTTCAGACATAATGATGGTAGAATTTTTTTATTTGCATGTGTGTGTCTTTATTTTGGGAATATCTGGAATATGATGCGTAAGTTTTATTCTGGATTCTAAAGTGAAATGCCAAATGGAAGTATAAGTATAAGGCACCTCTTTTCCTTTAAAAATAAAAACTCAGCTATTTGGAGGGGAAGCATTTTTAGGTTGGTGTTTTGAATTCCTTTCTGAAGAACGTTGGGACCAGGATACAAGTAGAACTGGTTTAAGCTAATGCTGTTTTGGCTATCACGATTTTTCACCAGTCTCCTAATTTAAATGATTGTGGATCATACCGTACACTTGCACGTGAGGTCAATTAGTGTTGATACTTAGTGGTGTGTACTTGGAGGCTTTGCTTGGATGGTATGTGCGAGCTGACTCCTGGCTGCATCAGGCCTGATCAAGTTTAGTCTGTGTATTGGTGAGAGCAAATAAATGGATAAACTCATTCCAGTCCTGGTTAACGGAGATCCCTGAATAGTTATGCACCTATTCGTCGAGCATATCTTCCTAGCATTGCTCCCAGCAGAGATGATAGATTTATTTGCATTGGTAAAATAAAGGCAGGAAAACTACCACCAGCATAAAAGCAGAGAGGCTAGGGGATTGGAAATTGCGCTACCCCTCAGGTGTCTGCCTTCTGTTATCTTCTCCTTCAGGGACCTTTAAGGAGCCTTACCTAGAAGATGCATTGGTCTGTCTGTCAGGTCTCAGGAGCCCTAGACAAGTGGAATTCTGTGGCCATCACATCCTTAAGCGCCGTGCTTTTAATGTGGGAACCTCCTCCAGAAAGAAAGGGCCTTGTTTTTCTAGCTATTTAGCAACTACAGAAATTGTGCCTAATCTTCTTTATTCTAAGGGGAAAAAGAAATCACCAACAGAGTAGCGTACCCTATACATACACATCAATGGGACCTAAGACAGCTTCATAGAGACTTGTGCCATCTCCTTAGATTTGTGGTGGGATGAAGTCTAGGAAATAGCATTCAGGTGGTGAAGAAGAGTTTCTGGAAAAACATGTTTCTGACATATATCACGCTGAAGCTGAGTCCACACCAAATTATTTTTTGGAAGAAAGTGAGAATGTTCTTCAAGAACAGACAAATAGCAATGAAATAGCATTTTCTGGGATAGACAGTGAGAGAAGTGGGGGAGATTTTGATATGACTGAACCTGATGCTGAAAAGGAGAGCGCCAAGCTTCCTGGATATTCAGCACTAAGATGGGAAAGTCTAAATTCTGAAGAGCAAACTTCAAATGGTAAGTGAAAAGTCCAACAGGTCATTGAGCACCTTATTCTCGCTGAGGAGGATTAGCTTTAGCCTTCAATTTCACTCTATTTTTTCCGTTACAGCTCTCAAAACTCATCACCTGGTTTATTCTGTGATGATGTTGCTCCTCTAATTATGCAAGCCAAGACCACATGTTTCTGGAGGTGCTGGTTTTTTGATTCTAAAGTCTGTTTTTTCAAACGGTACCTAACTGCAAACCAGCAATCCCTGACATTCTTTTATTGTACGAGGCACTTTCTGATAATGAGCAGCATAAATGTGCAGTTAAAAAGCTGCACTTCAAGATGGGTGGATCCAAAGTAACACGTGGAATAGGAGACTTCTGCCCTAGTATTGCAGTGTAAGATGTGTTTCCTAACCTGAAATGGCAACATGACTATTTTTGTTCCGCTATTACCCTTTTCTCTAGTGCTTTTTGTTTGATTGTGGGTTTTTTGTTTCTTTGTTTTGTCTTAGTTTCTAATTTTTATGGAGCAGTGACTTTAGGTGGAAAGAAGGGAGAAGCCAAGTATTTCTCAGTGAAGACAATAACAATTCTGTCTCTGTATTTGTTCTGAAAGAGATTGTTCTGCAGGTCCAGGGTACTTGATTGAGACTGTATTCTAGACAAACAGGAAACTGACTGAAGAACTTTGTGTCGTTCCAGATTCTTGGACGCTTCAGATGACTCCTACTGCACATTCTCAGGTAGAACAGCAAGAGATGAGTGTTGAGAACACTGTGGAAGTTTCTACGGAGCCAGACATTGTAGTTATTGTGGATCACCATGAGCTCAAAGTCTATCTAATTTCAACTGTTCTTTTAATACTCAAATAGGACCTCATGTGACCAGGCCAATTGCAAATTAAGTCAGTTGTTAGCCAATGCCAATGGAAACAATTACGTGGAAGGACATAGAGATTGTGAAGTACTCAACCTATAATGCACTGTGACTGTTTAGTGTCCACACGTGGTGTAGATTTCTGTAGGCTACCGTTTGCTTTTGGTCAGCTGTAGTTTAGGAGACAGATGCTTTGCCTAGTTTTTAAGGTCAAAGGCCTTGTTGAATTTTAAAATACCACACTGACGACCTGCTAGTACTATTGGTTATGACTGTTGTTTTAACAATTTTTATGATGGGTTTGAGGGCTTTTATTTGGGGATTTTTAAAATATTTTTTTGCACGCTTTGATGTATTAGGAACCTGAAAAGGATCTTTATTTCTTGCAGTGATGATTTTAAACGTGAAGTTAGCAGGTTGACATAAACTAGCTAGCCACGGATAAGTGGCTTTTGCCAAAATTCAAATATGAACTTTTCTTTGGGCTTAGAGGACCTTCATGGGAAAATCTAAACAAATGCAGACATTTCAATTAATTAAAGAAAAATAATTCAGATTAGGATAGATAACATTTGAAGTATCCCACATAACATCAAAGTTAAATAGGTAGAAACAAAAAAGCTTTCTTTTCAGTAGTAATCTAACTCCAAATTTAAAACTAATGCAGAAGAGTATTTCACAAGAACCTTCAATCTGTATTGTTTATGATAATATCAGGCTTAGATTGCAGACATTAGCTCTCATCATCCTGCCATTTTCATATTGCAACAGCAGTTGATGGAGTAAGTTCATTTTGTTAGAGAAGTAATCAGGGTAATTTGCTTACATCCTCTCTGTCTCCCACAGAATTGCAAAAAGACCTATTCCTTCAGGAAATGCACGCTATGTCTGACTTAAAACCTAGAGATTTAAAGAAGACATTAAGAACTATACTATCATTTTAGCATCCACTTGGAGTACCCCATGGACGGATATGATGCAAATACTCGAAAGAGATATTAATGCAAGCATCTTCTGTTACAAAATTTACCATCATTAACTCTGTAGCATGGATTGCATTTCCACCTCCTTTGATCAATGAAAGAAACAAAAGGGTTGATATATGTCCTGCAGGATCTGCATCTCACTATCGTGCTTGATGTTATTCCTGGTAATTGCTGAAAAGAAACAATGGAAAAACTGTAACAAAAGGTACGTAATACATTTTACGGAGAACATTATTGTACAGTCCAGTGCAGAAAAGCTTCAAAAGCCTAGATACTCTCTCATCTTTCATTCTATCTTTTTTAGACCATTTTCATGTAGCAATTACGATGCCTATTAAAAATTCCCTTAAAAATTGTAAGTAATATTTCAAATTATCTTAATCCAATCTCATTAATCCTCAGTGCAATAAAATCTTGAATGAAATCATGGCTCCTGTGGTAAGAGACATTATCAAAGACAGGATGACTTTGTTTGACTAACAGTGCTGGAGAGCAAACACCATGAGGTCAGGACATGAAGATTGTGTATAATGTTCTTCAAGTCCCATCTATGTTGAGCTTTTTCCTGATATGAACTGCATCTGTAAGACGACAAGAGCTGGCCTTGACTCAGGCCACTGAAGACATCAACAGGGCACTCCAATACACAGTTATTGAGATATACACTTACTCCAATAACCTGTCTTAGCTGCCCAAGGTAGCACGGAGTGCTTGCATATTTAATGACGTAGACATAAAACTAAGAGTGTGCACAGAGACAAATCCTAGTTTAATACTGAAAGGTGAGAACTGTGTTCTCCTCCTATGATTCAACTTGATTTGTTTCCTGCCATCTACCTGTTTTCTATTCTCAAGCAGAAGAGTACTTTCTAGTTTCAAACTGAAATCTCAGAATAAATTGTCTTTGATAGCACCAATGCAATACCCCTCGTCTTTACTGACACCAACTTCTAAGTCAATTCCTATGCAGTATTAGCTGCATTTACAAGAGTGCATAAAGACATACAAGATCAAAGAATTCCTGAAGCAGCCTGTGCTTTTCAAAGACAGACAACTCCTTCCCAAGAGAAGCTAGATCAGAATATTGTGAACTTCAGAGAGATAAATCCACAGCAGTCTGTTGGCCTGAACAGTCCAATGCCAACTTGTTATAAAAATCCGTAGCTGGACCAAGATGTTGGATCACCTTTGGTGAAAAAGTTACACGGGAAAGAATTAAAATAGTGATTGTGCTGCCATAAGAATTGAAGGAACAACAGATTTACGGTTCAATAGGAAAGTATCATAAGCAAGTTTCATTGAAGCACTCCATCCTATTGGATTTTTCCGCTCTCCCCTAGAAGCAACTGATCAGACTATTCTCTCGGTAACAACACAGCAGAGAAAGCACCGTCTTCTGATTGAATGGAGAATATTCCTACAAGCAATGTGCAAATTCAGCTCTCCACCAAAGCTGTGGATGCAAGTCCTCTTTTTCCAGATTTAGTTTCTTATTCTTGTTCATAAAGGTAAAACCTCGAAGCTATCTTTTACCCAGATTCTCCTGATCCTAAATGGGGTTGTTTTTTTCCCCACTATTACTTGCTTTACTTATGTCAGTGCTAAGAAGTCCTAACCAGCATATTAGAGGCTAAAATCATCAGAGAGCCAAATGAAACTAAATGATTATGATCATATTTCTTACAGAATTTGCATAAATCTTTGTTTATAATAAGAACAAATGAACACAACTGTCAAGCACGAAATATCTTGAAGCTATGAGATTTATGGAAGATCAAACCCTGCAGTAAACTCTCCTAATATTTAAGTAGGATTTTTGTTAACACAAAAGATATTAAAAAATCAAAAAGCAGTGAACTTTATGTGAACTTGAAACTATTCACTTCAGCTTCTTTAATATGTTTCATTTCATTTCCATGGAAATTAAATTTTCCTTCTTAGTACCTGAAAATACAAACACATGCACTGAAAACTGCATGATTTTTCTTCACAAAATAAAATGAAGTACTTAGGAGAGACTTCCAACAACCCCTTGGGCAACTTTAATCAGTTGCCAAAAGAATCTAAGAATTGCTGCTACAATCTATATTATAATTTTCACTGTAAAATCAAGTAACAAAATATATTTTAAAAAGTCAAGGAAAAACAAAAAAAACTATTCAGGCACTAATCAGTTCAAATATGCTTGGGCATTTTTTGTTTCTGTCCTGTAAGTTCCAAAAGGAAAACTCTCTTTTGATAATTATAGGAAAGGACATTGCTCAATTCCTCCAATGGAACAATGAATCAAACGTCACTACTACTAGCTTATACATACCTGTTAGAGAAGAGCCCAAACATACAAGGGAAACAACTTGAGGGAATTTGCTGCTATCAGCATGGACTGCTGCAGGCAGTTGACATATACGCAGACAAAGAGTCTCCCACAGTATTAACTAAGGCATCTCTTGCATCTGAAAGACTAGCTGAAACTGAAGCGATCCACCGCTGTTGGATTAGAAGAACGAAAAAGGTTAGTAGAGTTGACCTCATTCGTTTCATTTTCCATACAGCAGCTTCCTTTTGCAATGCTTAAAAAAAATAAAAATATGTGTAACACTTGATTTAAACTGTAGTATGAACAGGAGACTATGTACACATCATGTTTTAAATCTTATGCAAATAGGTTAGCTACTGATCAAACTAGTCACGATTGTACATCCAAGATGATTTGCAACAATTCTTGTGACAAAAAAAAAAAAAAGAAATCAAAAATCATGTTCTCTCATCATTTCCACAGCATAACAGTTTGTGCAACTGAAGCTCCATCTTTCTCTGCTAAGAAAAAGCTGGGAATCTTTTGGTTGGAGGAAGCCACCTGCTGGACTGAATGCGCGTTTGAGACAAGATACAGAAGTACTGTTCCGTTTTTTGTAATTCAATTTGGCTGCTAATATACAACATGGCATCCACGAAAATCCTGCACGGAGCCATACCATTCACAAGCAGAGATCGATCTATGAAACATCCACTTGTGGCCTATGCATAGGGAATAAGCAAGAGTCCTCAATCTAGCAATGGCAGGTTGAAAGCACAGAAAGCTAACGCAGAAAGTGGAGATGTCAGGAGTACTCCTCATCCCCATTTTTTTCTTTTTAAAGCACACAAAAATAAACAGGAAAATGAATAGCCACGCTTCATTTGCTACTTTAAAAGAGAACCCATGAAAAGCTAGTTGAAACTCACCCATGTTTGCTAAGAGGCATACAACTGCTTGTACATCTGCTCCTGCAATATACATCAGCCAGCGAATTTACCACAGGCAAGCAAAGTGTGCACACGAATTCAACGTTCACCTAATACAAGAATAAGTAGAAATCATCACACAGTACTGCTTGGTAGGAAGAGGTATCCAAATTCAGTCATTACAGTGCATCTCCTCTTGTCCAAGATGCACTCTTGGGAAAAACACTCCAGTCAGGACTTTGCTGTAATGACATTTCTCACTCCTGTCTCCAATTCTGAAATGCTCTCGAGTATTCAACTGAATAATCAACACAGGTTCATCACATGAACTACTTGATAATGTCCACACCAAGCATTTTGACTGTACAGATGACGTACGTAGTTTGCCACTCTAAAATTTGGGGCATCCTCCACAATGAAGGTAGCTGCTATTCTTTACCCCCACCGGGAAGCATCCACCGCTTTCATAGCTCTGTGATTTGGAAGAAATTAAGTGCCAAAGATGTGACTGCTTATAACAATGATATGCCTTTGAAGTAAAGTTGTTGAACAAGATTACGTAAAATTGAGATAAATTCATTTTTTTCCATCAAAATAGAGCTGATGAAGTTTTATAGGTTGTGACTGACTGCCAAGTAGGTTCCCTAACTTTGACAAGATTCCCCTAAATTAGAAAGATCAACAAAAGTCTGTGCAAAGAGCTATACAAACATTACCTTAAAAACAAACAGTGGTCAATTCATTTGAATGCATTTCCCTTTGCCGGAAGTATACAAAAGAGCTGTTTGGAAAAAAACCAAGGATGTCTCACAAGACTTTCCTCCATGGACATTTGTACTGCAAATCCATCATCAGGATTACCAATGGCAAGGGATAATAAATCAGGAGATCGTACAAGAAAGTTCCCATGAAAAGTATGTAGAGAAAGACCTAGAAGCAGATGAAATAATTCAGACAGTGAGGTTGTAACAGCATGAAAAACTTCCTTCAATTATTCAAGCCCACAGTCCTTATGTTTTAAAAATACAGTAAAAAATCTTTATCCCAACTATAAAGCAGAATCAGTTATTCTAGGAATCATCACACCTTTCAGAGTGATCCCATGCATTTCCTATTCCATTTGGAATGCTCCAAACTGAACAATGCTCTTGCACTACACATTTCAACTTGGTTGAAATGAGATGGTGCAGTCTTAACTGAAAGCAAAAAAACAATGTCTCCAGTTTTGCTGCTTAGCAAACCTGCTACACACTCCTGGTACACAGAACATCTGCCCAGAGCGGGGTTAAGCTCAGAGGTAGTTCACAGGGCTGCTCCGCAGAGCTGCTACCCAGAGCCCCTCTCCTCGTCTAGTGTCCACACCTTGTCCCCAGATCTGCTCCGCAAACCTGCTCTCTAGATTTCGTCTGGAGATATTTTCCCAGTCCTGGTCCCCCACATCTGATCCCCAGATCGGGTCCGCACACATGGATCCCAGAGCTGCTCCCCAGACCTTCTACCCTCACCTGCTCCCCACACCCTTTCCGAAGAGCTGGTACCCAGAGTTCATCCCCAGATGTGGTCGCATGAACCCCTACGTGCTCCCCAAACCTGGTCCCCACACTTGCTCCCCAGACGGGGTCCCGAGAAAAGCTCCCCAGAGTTGGTGCCCAGTGTTGCTCCCCAGAGCTGGTCCAAAGACCTGCTCCACACAATTGGTCCCCAGAGCTGGTTCCGAGAGCTAGTCCTCACACAGAGCTGGTCCCCAGACCTCCTCCACTAACCCGATTCCCAGGTCTTTTCTCCACATCGCGTCCTCAAGTGTAGTCCTCCCAGCTGGGCCCCAGACCTGCTCCTGAGATCTGGTCCCCAGAAGCGGACCGAAGACCGGCTGCGCAGACCTGCGTAAGTCCGGGAAGCAGTGGTGGGGACCAGAAATTGGGAGCCCAGCTGTGGGGAGCAGGTGTCGAGAGCAGGTCTGGGAGAGCAGCTCTGCCTAGCAGGCCTGTTGCCCAGGTCAGGCTACCGGCTGTGGGAGCCAGCTCTGGAGACTAGCCCTGGGCAGCAGGTCTGGTCACAAGGACTTGGGGACAAGCTCTGGGGACCAGGTCTTCAGAACAACTCTGGGGAGCTGTGGTCCAGGTGTGCGGACAAGAGCTGGAGAGCAGGTCTGGGGACAAGTCGTGGGGAGCAGATCTGGGAACCAACTCTGTGACGGCGCCTTGGTGCACTGTGGGGATCTCCGGCCGGGAACTGGTAGCCCGGCGGGGATAGCCGGCAGGGAGCCTCCGCGGTGTACGGGGACCTGCCGTAGGTCTCTGGCGCGGGTCCGCCGCAGCGTACGGGTCCTGCCAGGTATTGTCGAGCGGTGCCTGCCGTGGCTCGCCACTACCCCTCCTCGCGGGGGAGGTTGTACGAAGCCAAGGTTCCGCCGGAGCTCGCCTGGTGCTGTCTGTTGCGGCACACAGGAACCGCTGAGGTCCGCCAGTTGTCTCTGGGAGGGTCTGCCGCGGGAATCGGGATGCTTCTGAGTGTCGCCGGCGGGGATCCGCCGTGGGAACCAGTGGCCCGGCGCGGATAGCCGGCAGGGAGCCTCCGTGGCGCCCGGAGACCTGCCAGGGATCGCTGGCACGGGTCCGGCCCTGTGCCCAGGATACCAACGGGGAGCCGCCGAAGGTCCGCCGACTGTCGTAGGCGAGGGTCCGCCGCGGCTTTTTGGAGCCCGCCTGGCTTCACCGATCGGCGTCCGCCGACGGCCTCGGCTTACGCCGCTCGGGGTCCGCGCGCTGCCCGGAGCCCATCGGCGGTCGCCGGCCGTGTTCCGCCGACCGCATGCTCAAGAACTGGCGCCCAGGTCAGGCGACCGAATCTGGGCACCAGCTCTGCGGACCAGCCCTGGGCAACAGCGGACTTGGACTCGGAACAAGCTCTGGGGACCAGGTCTTCGGAGCAGCTCTGGGAAGCAGGTTCGCATATGCGGTCGCTAGAACTGGGCACCAGGCGGATTTGGGCCCCGAGATCAGCGGGGACAGCGACCAGGTCTCCGGCCACTGCGGAGGCTCCCTGCCAGCTATCCCCGCCGGGCCACCGTTTCCCGGCTGGAGATCCCCGCTGTGCACCAAGGCGCCGTCACAGCCTGACCTGGGCACCAGGCCTGCTAGGCAGAGCTGCTCTCCCAGATCTGCTCCCCACAGCTGGGCACCCAACTTCTGGTCCCCTGAGCTGGTCCCCACCACTGCTTCCCGGACTTACGCAGGTCTGCGCACCCGGTCTTCGGTCCGCTTCTAGGGACCAGATCTCGGGAGCAGGTCTGGGGCCCAGCTGGGAGGACTACACTTGAGGACATGATGTGGAGAACAGACCTGGGAATCGGGTTAGTGGAGGAGGTCTGGGGACCAGCTCTGGGGAGCAACCCTGGGTACCAACTCTGGGGAGCTGTTCTCGGGACCCCGTCTGGTGAGCAAGTGTGGGGACCAGGTTTGGGGAGCACGTAGGGGTTCATGCGACCACATCTGGGGATGAACTCTGGGTACCAGCTCTTCGGAAAGGGTGTGGGGAGCAGGTGAGGGTAGAAGGTCTGGGGAGCAGCTCTGGGATCCACGTGTGCGGACCCGATCTGGGGATCAGATGTGGGGGACCAGGACTGGGAAAATATCTCCAGACGAAATCTAGAGAGCAGGTTTGTGGATCAGATCTGGGGACAAGGTGTGGAGACTAGATGAGGGGAGCGGCTCTGGGTAGCAGCTCTGTGGAGCAGCCCTGCGAACTACCTCTGAGCAACAGCGCTTAGCCCCACTCTGGGCAGATGTTCTGTGTACCAGGAGTGGGTAGCAGATCTGCGAAGCAGTTGTGGAGACAATGTCTGGGGATCAGATCAGGTGAGCAGCCCTGGGGACCAGATCTCGGGAGCAGCCCTGGGGACAAGAGTGTGCTTTTCTAAGGGCAGGTGGGGTGTGTGTTTCTTGGTCAAGCGGTTGGCGGACGCCGGCCGGTGACCCCCGGGTACCGCGCGGACGCCAAGCGGCGAAAACAGCAGCACTCGTCGGACACCGGCCGGTGAATCCCGACGAACACCAAGGCGCCGCGGCGGACCCTCGCCTGCCACAGTCGGCGGGTCTCAGAATGCCGAGCTGGACTGCCGCCGTGGAAATCCGGCATGTCCCCTTGCGCCGCGGCGGATAATCTGCCTATCCCCGCCTGCCCCAGGTCCCCGCGGCGGACGTCCACCGGTGACACCCGTGGGGATCCCGTTCGCTGCGTGGCGTAAACCGCTGCCTTCGGAGGACACTGGCCGGTGGACACCCGGTTCCAGCGGCGAAATTCGGCCGGTGATCCTGGCAGGAAACACCCCACGTGTTGAACACCGCTCTCCCCAGAAGCACAACCCTCCTTTTTGCGCAGAACTACTCGCAGAAACACACACCTTTGGCAGCTAAGACAGCTTACTGAACTAAGTGTATATTGAGATATCTGTGTATTGGGGTACCTTGTTGATGTCTTCAGTGGCCTGAGTCAAGGCCAGCTCTTGTCATCTTACAGATGCAGTTCATATCAGGAAAAAGCCCAACATAGATGGGACTTGAAGAATATTATAGACAATCTTCACGTCCTGACCTCATGGTTTACCTTCTAACAACAACTTTTCTTCCTTGACAGCTTGCATGGCCAAATACTCTGCTGGGTGCATCTATTAATAGCCGTCTTACCATCATATCCGTAATCCTGCTCAGGCTGAAAAGTTGCAGAAAGTCCTTGAAAGATGCCTTACGAGGAAGATTGGTTTTGAGGCAGTTATGTACAAAAGATCTATTGTAGATATTCTTACATATGGGAAAACATGATAACTGTTCTTTTGAATGTGCTTAGTCTTCAACAAGATTAAATTTCAGTCTGTTTCTTTCACTGAAGAGTCAGATTTTTGTCACCTTTACATCAGTATGTGCTGTTAGCTTTTGCTATTTGGATATTTTGTTGTATTTTGTTTGTTTGTTTCAGTTTTTAGTTAAGACTGCACCATCTCATTTCAACCAAGTTGAAATGGGTAGTGTAAGAGCATTGTTCAGTTTGGAGCATTCCAAATTGAATGGGAAATGTATGGGATCACTCTGAAAGGTGTGATGATTCCTAGAATAACTGATTCTGCTTAGTAGTTGGGATAAAGATTTTTTACTGTATTTTTAAAACATAAGAACTGTGGGCTTGAATTATTGAAGGAAGTTTTTCATGTTGTGAATTATTTCATCTGCTTCTAGGTCTTTCTCTATATACTTTTCATGGGAGCATTTTTTGTACGACCTACTGATTTATTATCCCTTGCCAGTGTCAATCCTGATGCTGGATTTGCAGCTGATGCTGGCATGGCTGTTTCTGGGGGTTAGGGGTGTGCAATAGGCCAGGGTGTAGGGGGGGGG
>MU011972.1:0-10109 GCA_011074415.1 Stictonetta naevosa
GGGACCCCCGGGATCCCGCTCACCCCCCCAGGGCTGCGTGGAGCAGAATCGGCCCCCCAGCAGTGTTGGAAGCTGCACCGGCGGTGCCACACCGGGGGTCTTGGCGCTGGCCCTGCCAGAGGTGCCCCTCGGTGCCCGGGTGCGGGCGGCCAGGAGCAAAGCGCCAGCACGAGGCGAGGCCGGAGGAAGCCCAGAGGCCACGTGTGGCCATGGAAGGCCCCGGCAATGCGGGACCAGCGGGGGCACAAGGACGCGGAAGCCCCGCAGCAGCCGAGGCGGCGAAGGCACCGTGTGCCAGCCATGGACGGGGACGAGAAGCGGCCACCCCAGCCCCTCCACGGGGAGCACAAAGGGCAGAGGGGTGCAGGGAGCCCCACTCTGCCGGCACACGCTGCTCGGGGTCCCGGGACAGCGGCACGGCCGGAGGACAGGCGCTGGGGCACGGCTGGGACCGGGCCCTGGGCGCAGGCTGCAGCTTGCTGGTGCTGCGTACGCCGCGCTCGGCAGCGCCGGCGGTTGGGCTGGGACACCCGCTCCGGATTCCTACGGAGCCGTTGCCCAGACCTGCCTCGCCGGGGCCGGGCCATGCTTCAGCAGCCTCGTGCACGCCTGCGCTCCTGGAGCAGCTGCTGACGCTTCGCCCGGGCCTCAGCGGATGGCGTCACAGGGGCAGGGACGGGCAGGACGAGCCGTCGGCGTCCAGACACGAGCACGGCTCTGTGAGGGTGATAGGAAACCTGCCCGTTGTCAGGAAGGGCAGAGGCAGCCGGGGCTGGTGCTGGGCAGGCTCGTGGGGGCGCCGGGCAGAGCCGGGCCCTCCCGCACCGCCAGCACCCCCTGCCCTGAGCGTAGGCACCCACGGGACATCGGGGCGTAACGGGGCCGTGCTCCGTGGGGCGAGGGCAGCCTGGGGTCGTTGACCCTTGGGTGAAGGATTCCTCCCACCGAGGGGTTTGTCGGGAGCTGGAGGGGTCGGGCGGTATCGCGAGCAGCCTGGTGCGGCACCGTGGGGGAGGCCAGTGCGAGAAACAAAGTTGTGTTTTTGCAACGGAAGGTGGTTTTGCAGTGGAAAATCCCACTGAGCTCGCGTATCCGAAAGTGATTGTGCGGCACGGCAGTGGGGAGTATGTTAGCAGATAAGGGGAAGGTCCCAGTGTCCCAAAATAAGGAGGACAGCTCAGAAAAACAGGATGAGCAGCGCGAGATCAGTAAAAACAAGAATCACGGGCCCTCTAGTCACAAGAGAAGGAAAAAAGGAAAAGGAGGAGTGAACGGCTGGTCAAATAGAATTGTACCTATGTGGTATAGAAGTGCATCGAGGAGGCTGCGAACCCGTAGTGCTCAGCCAGTGAGGAAATGGCAGAAATCAGGTGTCGGGTATTAGGGGATGTAGGGTTATGGTAAACGTGTGCTGTGCGCTCCTGCTTGCAGTAGCCCGCCATTGCAATCCTGAATAAAATAGCTTCACGGAAGATCCTGTCTGAAGAAAATTATTGATTTTTCTCACACCAGGCCCCGCGCCGCCAGCTCTGCTGCCCCCGCAACCTCCCCGAGCCTCGGCTGCGGTTGCAGTACGTGGCTACATCTCTCGGCTTCGCCCTAAGCCCTGCGGGTGTTTTCAACCCCAACCACTTGGGGTCCCTGGGTAAGCAAAGGCTCAGGAGCATTGTCCGTCCCCAGGATGCTGCAGCACGAGGGGCAGCAGCTCAGCTCCTGGCTGCGGGGAGGCTCCCGGGGGGCACCAGCAGGGCACGGGTAGGGGCACCTCGGCACAGCCTAGAAAACGCAGCTGCACGTCCCCACGCAGCCAAGGACCTCCGGACCCATTTCGTGCTGGGATCCCATCCCAGCGTTAACCAGTAAGGGGGGGAAGCTGAGCTGCTGGCCAGTGGCCACGGGAAGGGCAGCAAAGGCCTCGGGATCTCGTTGGGGTGCACTGGTGGGGACGGCGCGGACGTGAGGGTGCTGGGAGAGGTGCGGAGCCAGGGCCTGCGCTGATTTGAAACCTGCAGCAACTGAAGGAGCAACTGAAGGGTCTTCAGAACTGGCCGGTCAGTGGGAAACGAGCCCACGAACGGAACAAAGCACGAGGCAGCGGAGGGCAGGGAGCAGCCCCGCTGCTGGGAAGAATCCTCCTGGCTTTAACAAGCACGGCAAGTCCGCGGCCCCACCGGCTCTGCCGACAGCCCCCAGCGCTTCCCCTTTCACCTCTGAGGGTTTTGCTGAGAGATGCAGAACCCAGGAAGTCCGCTGCAGGCAGCTCCGCCAGCAGCACGGCTACAGGTTCAACTGCGACAGCCCGCGAGGAGCAGAGCACACAGGGACGGACGATGGGTGCTGCGGCTGCTTTCTCCCACACGCCGGGGGCAGCCCGGCTGCCCCGGGACCCCAGCTCTACCCCGCAGCCCCTGCCCTCAGCCCCTCTGCAAGGCCTCGGTGCCCCAGGCCGTGCCTTGGTGCCACGGGGCCGATGGCTTGGTGGGGAAGGAGGCACGTGGCCGGGGAGCAGCTCTCGGCCTGAGGATCAGGAATAGCTCGAGGCTGGGCCAGAAATCCCACTGCGAGCCCCCAGCCCCCCTTGCCGCGCAGACCGCGGTACCACAGCGACGCTTCCCGGGAAGGAGGAGGCAGGAACCTGCTGTGAGAAAGCTTTTATTTTAAATAACCTCAAAAAAATAGAATTGCAAGGACCTGAAATGTTGCTGGAGCGTGATGTTAGGCGGAGGGGAGAGGGCGGCGTGTCTGCCAGAGGGGAAGAGAGCAGAGCCGAGCGCTGCGGGCTGGACGCCCACCCCGTGCCCGGGGTCGGCTCGGGTGCCAGAGACCCCCTGCCCGGCAGCTGCCACCCCTCGCACGGCCCCGCCACCACCGCCCGGATGCCTTGTTAGCTAGAAGTGCCTTAACGAGGCTGCAGCTCCGGCAGGGACCGTACCGGTGTCCCCTCGGCGTGATGGCGAGCTGGCACCGCGGCGGCTGGCCCCGCTCCGTGGGGCAGGATCTGCCCAAGCCTTATGGGGCAGAGAGGCCGAGGGCCGTGCAGATCGGGCACTGCCCACTCCAGGGGGGCTGCCCGGGGCCGTGTCCAGGCGGTTTGAACACCTCTGGGGATGGAGACCCCACCGCCGCCCTGCGCTCGGGCACCGCACGGCGAGAGGTGTTTCCTGACGCTGCAGGCCCGGGGTGCACCCCCAAAACGCAGGGGAGGAGCGCCCCGGGAGAGCGCGGCGCCGCGCCAGGCACCGGTAACAGCATCCAACGTTTTCAGTGAAGGTCTTTGCCAAACCATTGTAGCAAGGAGGCTCTGCAGCCGAGCAAAGCAAGATAGGGTTCTACTGCCATAGCTGGGGCTGAGGACTACGCGGCTCGTGGCGCGTGAGGGGGAGCAGCGGAAAGGCGGCTTCCCTCGGGCGCAGCAGGCAAGATTCGTTTCCCCTTTTTATGCGAAGCGCGCTTCCAAGCGGGAGCAGCTTTCAGGCCAGCGGTTCCCATCCCTAAAGCTCTGCCCCCGCAGCCCGGCCAAGCAGCTCCCCCGCTTCCAGGCCGGGAGCGCGAGCGCGGCTGCGGGGCAGCGCCGGGCAGGCTGCAGCCACCGCTCCCGGTTTATCTATGCAGAATTAGGTGAGTACCAGAAAGAGGTGCTAGTCAGAAAGGTTATCCACAGAGCAAGTACAGAAGCAGAAGCTACATTCCCCCACCCCCCCCCCCCATATTCACCCTGTATTACCCCTCCAGGCTCAGAGGAGACGCTTATCTTATCTGCGGTCCGTTGCGGATGCGGCAGTGAGGCACGGCCCGCGGTGGCCACCAGCGCCTGGCTGCGCTGACGCTTTCCCCACCGCCGGCTCCTCCGCTCCAGCCGTGAAGCCGCAGGCTCCGGACCGAGCCCCGCCACCCAGGGACCTCAGCACGGGGTCCCCACGAGGCAGGAAGAGACCCGGTACCGCATTTCGGCGGCTCGCTCGCCTCCCCGCGAAGCTGCTCCTCCTCCGCCCACGCCAGCGGACAGCCGACAGCGGGTCTCGGCTCCCCGTCCCAAAAACATCCTGCAGAAGGACACCCAGTCCAGAAGAGACGGACGGAGGGCTCTGGCAGAAGTTCTCGGCCCACCGAGGCCCCTCTGTGCCCCACGCCGGGGTCTGCGCACCGCAGGACTGCAGCCCCCAGCGGAGCCTGGGGCCAGGGCCCAGCAGATGCGCCTCCGCCCGGCCTCCCGCTCGGCAGAGGCGACTTGTGAGCCGACGCGCAGGATCCTCAGCTCCTCCCCGCTCCTCGCCGTCCATCTCTTCGCAGGCAGCCACCAGCAGAAGCCAGCACCGCAGACCCACGGTCCCGGCAGTGCCTCCTGCTCCTCAGCTCCACCCGCTTCACAAATTTGGTATGTTCACAAGACAGAAAACGCACACGCAGCGTCCGAGTCCAGTACTGCTTCGTGACCAGGTCGGTGCATCCAACACCCTGCTCCGGGGTGCTCCGCTCGCAAGAGCGTCCTGTTCCCGGGAGCCACCGCAATCCTCCCGAGCCCCCACCACGTCCCGGTAGCCCCCTGGGGTTCTGACTCACAGCTTCCCCTGCGTCAGGCCCTCAGAGCCCCCGCACCGTCCCCGTTTGGTCAGCAGTCGGCTCCTGGCGTGAGCTACCCCCTGTCCAGGTTTGGTGTCCGTAGTGTAAGAGCAATGAGGTCCAGTCCCTCGCTCGGACGGGTTGATGGCAGCCCGCGCGGGCGCGTTACAAGCAGCTCGGGCACGGCGAGGTTTTCTCTTCGCCGTGCGCTCTCTCAGGCACTCTCAGCACTCTCTTGTCCTCAAAGCTTCTGCCGCAGCCGCCGTACTTGCACCAGATCTCGGCGCGGCAGTCGTGCTGGGGCTTCAGGAGCAGCTGCCTCTGGCTCACGCAGTCGGCGCAGCAGCACTGGGGCTGCAGAGTCGGCTTCCCGGCCAGGCCTTCCCCGCCCTCGGCGCACTTACAGGGGCACTGCCCCGCGGCTGCCTCCTGCGGGTGGTGCGAGCCGGACACCAGGTGCTGGTCTTCCTGCATCAGCTGCAGAAGGATGTCTGCTGCCCCGGACGGGCTCTCCGCTCTGTTCGGGGGCTGAGCTCCCGGCCGAAGCTCTTCGCGAGGCAGCGATCCCTGCGCCGCCCCCCGGGAGCAGGGGGGCAGCAGCACGCCGGGCGGCGCGGAGCCCTTCCCCAGGGGAGCGCCGGCGTCGGGCTCGTCCCGGTGCGCGGGGCAGGTGCCCTCGCAGCAGGAGGGCGGCACGCCGCCGGTGTGCGTCCTGCGGTGCCGCAGGAGGTGCGCCTTCTGGCTGAAGCCCTTGCCGCACTCGGCGCAGTGGAAGGGGCGCTCCCCGGTGTGGGTCCGCTGGTGAACGGCCAGGTTCACCTTCTGACGGAAGCGCTTCCCGCACTCGGCGCAGGCGTGCGGCCGCTCGCCGGCGTGGCCCTGCCGGTGCAGCTGCAGCTCCCCGTGCTCCTCGAAGGACTCCCCGCAGAGCGAGCAGGGGTAGGGGCTGCCGGGGTGCGCCTGCAGGCTGGGGGGTGTCTGGCCCGGGCCCGGCTCGCTCTGGGGCTGCTCCACGACGTGCACGCGCTGGTGGACCCTGAGGGAGAGCTTGCTCTTGAAGCGCTTGGGGCACTCGAGGCAGGTGAAGGGCTGCCTGCCCGAGTGGGTCTTCTGGTGGGCGATGAGGTTGGGCTTCTGGGCGAAGCGCTTGCCGCACTGGGTGCAGGCGAAGGGGCGCTCGCCGGTGTGCGTGCGGTAGTGCGTCACCAGGTTTCCCTTCTGGTTGAAGCGGCGGCCGCAGACGCCGCAGGTGAAGGGGCGCTCGCCGGTGTGGATGCGCTGGTGCGTCACCAGGTTGGTCTTCAGGCTGAAGCGCTTCCCGCAGACGTCGCAGCGGTAGGGGCCCCGGCCCCTGTGGTTCTGGCGGTGCTTCACCAGCCGCTCGTACTGGACAAAGCTCCTCCCACACTCGGGGCACAGCCAGGCCCTGCCATCCAAATCCTTCTCCTGGGGAGACTTGGCGGACAGCTCGTCTCCGGAGCTCTTATCGTGCTCGGGGCACTGGAAGGCCTTCTGCCCGACGTGAGTCTTCTGGTGGGCCACCAGGGAGAGCCACAGGCCAAAGCTGTTGCCGCACTGGTTGCAGATGAAGGGCTTCTCGGCCCCGGGGGTGGGCGGCGCGGGGGCTGCGCCTTCCCCGAGGACGGGCTGCACCCCCAGGTGCCCCAGGAGGTGAGGGCCGGGGCTGAAGCCGGCGGCGCAGCCAGCGGGAGCCTCCACCCCGGGGCCGTGCTGCGGCCGGAGCAGGGCCACCTTCGGGCAAAACCCTTCCCCGCACTGCACGCAGGGGAAGGCCTGCTCCCCCAGCGGGGCCTGCTGGTGGGGCAGGAGCTGCTCCTTGGGGGGGAAGCCCTTCTCCGTGCACGAGTACAGCTCTTGGTTTTCAGGGATCTTCTGAACAGGCAGCGGCGGCATCGGGCTGAAGGCGGCCTCCTGCTCCGGGCCCCCGGGCTGCAGCAGCGTGGGGGCGGCCCCGAAGGGCAGGGTGGGAGCCGGACCCCGGCCCGGGCACCTGCGCTGGCGCGGGGCGTGCGTCTTCTGGTGGGCTTTGAGGGACACCTTGTCCTTGAAGCACTTCTGGCACTGCCCGCAGGGGTAGGGGCGGACGTCGGTGTGGGTGCTCTGGTGCGTGACCAGGTTGGTTTTCTGGGTGAAGCGCTTGCCGCACTGGGTGCAGGCGAAGGGGCGCTCCCCGGTGTGCACGCGGTAGTGGGTCACCAGGTTGGTCTTCTGGTTGAAGCTCCGGCCGCAGAGGAAGCAGGTGAAGGGGCGCTCGCCGGTGTGGATGCGCCGGTGGGTGATGAGGTTGGGCTTCTGGCGGAAGCTCTTCCCGCACTCGGGGCAGACGAAGGGGGTGTCGTCCTGGTAGCTCCGCTGCGGGGCTCGCAGCTTCGGCTTGCCGGAGGCGCCGTCCTCCTGCTCGCCCCCGGCCAGCGCCTTCTCGTTGGCGGCGTGGATGCGCTGGTGGGCCAGGAGGTTGGCCTTCTGGCTGAAGCTCTTGCCGCACTGCGTGCAGGGGAAGGGGCGCTCCCCCGTGTGCACGCGGCGGTGGGTCAGCAGGTTGGGCCGCTGGCTGAAGCTCTTGCCGCAGTCCCCGCACCTGTAGGGCTTCTCCCCGGTGTGGATCCTCTCGTGGGTGATGAGGCTCTGCTTCTGGCGGAAGCCCTTCCCGCACTGGGCGCAGCGGAAGGGGCCGCTGCCGAGCTGGGGGGCCCAGCAGGCCACCCGGGACGGGAGCGGGCTGAGGCTGGCGGCGCCGTCCCGCTCCACGCCCGCCCGCTCGGGCGCGCGCTGCCCGCCATGGAACCAGCGGCCGGAACCGCCGGCGCCCGCGGGGTACAGCTCCAGCGAGCCCGCGGCGACCCCGGGCTTCTCGTCGGGCTGCTCCACTTTGCTCGTTCGCCCGGGCTCAACTAGAGTCCAAAAAGATTCAAGACATCAATTTCAGAGACCTTGGCCGCAGGTTATAGCGCCCTAATTACCCGGGGGGGTGGGGGGGGGGACAGAACCCTTCCAGAACCCTTCCTGAACCCGTTCCACCCGTGGCTTGCTGGAGCCACCCGTGGCTACGGCAAAGATTTCCCAGTAACCGGCCCAAAACGGCTGCCGACAGCCCCGCAGGACCAACGTCCCCTGCCAAGGCCGATCACCAACCGCTGCGAAGCCTCCGCAGGGGCACGGGAAGCACCTACCTGCACACGGGCTCACGAGGATCTTGCTGTCCTCCTGCATTTGCTGGCCTTCGGGGAACGGCTCCTCCGACTGTTTAATACCGAACAAGCCACCGGGCTTGAAAAATCTGTAGCCTGGTTGAAGGGATAAGAGCTGGTCACCATGAACTGTCACACTGCAAAACATGCATTCGGCATACACATCATCATTATGCTGGAGATGCCCGCGTTAATTCACAAATAAGCTAAAATTAACCGAGCCTCGGGGCATTGCTTTCATCTATTTTAAGCTGCCGCTGCCTGAAGTGTAATTAAAGATAAAAAGCAACACAAGCTCCGGCCTCCCTCCTCCTGGCAACGCGCGCTCCAGTGAAAGGTGAGCGAGAACACCATTCCCTCGAAAACAACGTTCCTTCAGAGCCTCACAAACTCACCCCGGCACCCCCCGGTCCCGCCTCACGCTCCTGCGATAGGATTTCAAAGGCTCCCACAGGAATGCAACCGGCGCAGCCCCAACCTCCCAGACTGAAGGGAGGTCTCCACCTGCGCCAGCGCCGCGGCCGCAGCAGGGGCGGGCTGCCTGCCCCCTGCCCTGCCTGCGGCGTGGGCGGGGGTTTCCTCCCCCCCCCCCCGGGCCCCATCTGTAAGGATTTAGGAACGGATCCTGCTCCCTGCCCCCCGGCACCGCCCGCGCCCCAGGGGACGCAGGAGCCCCCCGCCGGCCCCCCCGCGGGCCCTCACCTGTGCAGGGGTCGGAGGGGATCTCTGCGCCCGCGGAATCCAGCTCATGGCCAGCCCTGGGCACCTCGTTCAGCCTGGGGTAAGGGAGCAGGTTCAGGACGTGGGCAGGCTGCTCCAGGAGAGAGGGGAAGCGTTTCAGCAGCTGGCCGTGGCTGCTTTGCTTTGGTTTTTCCTTTTCTGTTGGTTTTCACCAGGAGGGAGGCTTGCGGCAGCGCTGCCTCCCGCGGGGCCTGGGCGCTGGGAGGTGCCGCAGCGGTCCCGGGCCGTCTCCCACTCGCCCCCCGATCCTTTTCGGCACCACAAAGCTGCCGCTCCCCCGTGCCTCAGGGCCACGCAGCCAGGACCGAAGGGGGGAGGCCGCTGGAAGAGCCCCGAGCAGCTCCTCCCGGGAAGCCTGGCGCCCCTTCTGCCCAGCTGCCCTCGCCAGGGCTCCCCTCGCCCTTCCCCCGGAGCTCCCTGGTGGCTTGGCAGGAACACGAGGAGAACAGATGGCACCAGACAGCGAGCCCAGGCAGCGCCGCGGCGGCTGTCACAACTTCCACAAGTGCCAATTTCAACGAAAAAGTCTCGCGCGGAGCCGGCGGGGCCGAGAGCTGTTCTCAGCGACCAGAGGAGGAGGAAAGCACCGGCGGAGCTCCCGGCCCGCAGGAGGCCAACCACGACGACGAGGCGGCACAAAAAGCAACCCGAAGCTCCCTCCCCGCCCCCACGCACCGCGCTCGGCCCCTCGGGGCACGGAGCTCGACCCGCCGCCCCCCCCCCGCCCTACCTGGGGCGCCCCCCCGGCGGACATCGTGCCCCTCGGGGCCGTCGGGCGCGGGGCGGCGGCCGTGTCCTCTCCCTCCGCCTTCCACGGCGGGCTCGGATCTTCCCCAACTTCCTCCAAATGGCTGCTGCGGGGCCCTGCGGGAGCGGAGGAGAGCGGAGGAGTGAGCGCGGCGGCGGCAACGGGAGAGCGCGGGCGGCGGCGGGAGCGGCACGGCGGGCGCCCGGACCCTCCTCCTCCTCCTCCTCCGAGTTATCCGAGGGGGAAGGAAGGAGCCAGCCCCGGGGTCTGGCCCGAGTTCAGAGCCTCTGTTTACAGGAAAGCGTCCCCGAGGCCCGCGCGCGGAGCGCTGCCGGGAGTTGTAGTCCTGCGGCGGGGCCGTGTGGAGGGGGAGCTGCGGCTGCCGGCCCCGCGGCTCCGGGCAGAACCCAGCCGGGGTCTGCGGGGTCCCGGCACCACTGGGGGTCCCCGAGCCGGCCCCGGCGTGCCCGCAGCCCTGAGCAGAGCACGGTCCCTCGGGGGGGGGGGGACGTGATGGCTGCAATGCCCCAGCAGGGCCCTCTCTCTCTTTATTTCCCTCTCTCCTTCCCTCCCGCTCCATCTTCACGGACGTCAGGGCTCGGACTCGCCCCGGCCAGCGCCAGACTGGGACATTCACGTTTCCAGTGAGCTCCGCAGCATCCCCGTGGCGTCCCCTGGTCACCAGGGCCGGGGCAGGGCAGGTCCTGCCGAGCCCAAACGCTGCCCTGCGCTGCCTGGGCCTCGTGGCCCCGAGCTGCAGGGGGGGCACTGCGGGCAACGTGCCCTGGGGGGGCAACACGGGGTGAGAAATCAGCACCCCCGTGGGATCTGGCACGGAAACGGCACCCTGA
>MU011972.1:10209-20504 GCA_011074415.1 Stictonetta naevosa
GGGGGGGGGCGGCACGGGGGGGGGGCGGCACGGGGCACCCCAGCAGCAGCCCTGCCCCACGTGGCACTCTGCAGAGCCCCGGCCCCTTGGGGACCTTTCCCCGTGCGGTGGGGACGCTTTGATGAGCCCCCGGCCTCCGTTAGGGGAATTGTTTTGGGGGCTCTGCTGCCGAGCGGCGGCGGCAGCCCGGGCGGTGCGAGCGTGGGCCTGGCAGCTGGCCGTAACCAGCCAGGGAACGGTGTGCCCGGGGGCGCCATTAGGCAGCGGTACCGGGACACTGAGCACCCAGCGTTACTCCCTGTAGTCGCGACACCGAGCGCCCACCGTTAGCCGCCGGGGTCACGATTCTGAGGGACCCACCGTTAGGCACCGGTATCACCATGCTTAAGGATCCACCGGCACCGCGATACCGAGCCCCCGCCGTTACCCCCGCTATCCCGACACTGCGTGACCCAGCACTACCCGCCGGTACCGTTACCGTGACAACGAGCCCCCGCCGTTACCCCCCGGTATCACCACACCGAGCCCCCCCCTCCCCCCCCAGGACAGGCCGCGGGGCCGGGACAAGGCCGTGGGGGGGGCTCGGGGGCTCCGCTCCCGGCAGCCGCAGGCCCGGGGGCTCCCGCCGGGGGCAGGCCGCGGCCCGGGACGGGCGGGGGCGGCGGCTCCGCGTTGCGGGTACCTGGGGCCCCTCCTCCCGCCGCTCCCCCCCGGTCCCCGGTGCCCCCCCCCGCCGCCGCTCCCCTCCCCCAGCCCCGGGGCCGCCTCCCCGGGGGACTCACGGCCGCCGGCGTCCCGCGGCGTGATGACGTCGCCGCGGCGCGGTGACGCCGCCGCGACGATGACGTCAGCGCGGCGGCGACGCCGGCGGAGGCGCGCGCCCGGAGGCAGGGGCTGGATGGAAGGGGGGAGGGGGAAGGGAGCGGCAAGGAGGCGGCCGCGCCCGCCGCAGGGCCCGCCGGGAGTTGTAGTTCCCGCCCGCCGCCTCGCCACAGCGCTTCCGGGTCAGCGCGTGACCCGCGCTGGAATCTCTAGGGGCGGGCCGGAAGCAGCGCGCGGCTAGAGCGGCGCTACCATAGAGCTGCCCGATGTGGGCTAGAGCGCCCCCTCCGACCCACGGAATCCCAGAACCCCCTGGGTTGGAGGAGGCCTCCCAGGACAGCCAGGCCTGCCTCTGACCTGGCACTGACCAGTCCCCACTAAACCACGTCCCTGAGCTCTACATCTAAACGTCTTGTAAACGCCTCCAGGGACGGTGACTGAGCCACGTCCCTGGGCAGCCCGTCCCAGTGCCTCACGACCCTTTCCGTAAAGTTCTTCCTAACACCCAACCCAAACCCCCCCTGGCGCAGCTTCAGCCCATTCCCCCTCGTCCTGTCACCAGGCACGTGGGAGAACAGACCGACCCCCACCTCGCTGCAGCCTCCGTTAAGGTACCTGTGGGGTGTGATAAGGTCGCCCCTGAGCCTCCTCTTCTCCAGGCTGAACAATCCCAGCTCCCTCAGCCGCTCCTCGTAAGACTTGTTCTCCAGGCCCCTCACCAGCTTCGTAGCCCTTCTCTGGACTCGCTCAAGCACCTCGATGTCCTTCTTGTACTGAGGGGCCCAAAACTGAACACAGTACTCGAGGTGCGGCCTCACCAGAGCCGAGTACAGGGGGACGATCACCTCCCTAGCCCTGCTGGTCACACTGTTTCTGATACAAGCCAGGATGCTGTTGGCCTTCTTGGCCACCTGAGCACACTGCTGGCTCATATTCAGCCGACAATCAACCATCACTCCCAGGTCCTTCTCTGCCTGGCAGCTCTCCAACCACTCATCTCCCAGCCTGTAGCTCTGCTTGGGGTTATTGCGCCCCGGGTGCAGGACCTGGCACTTGGCCTTGTTGGACTTCATGCAGTTAATAAAAATAGTTAAACTAGTAGCTAACTTCGTACCGTTAATAAAAAAAAAAAAGTTAAAAAACTTCAGCGTTACGGCAAGTAACGGCTTTAAGCCATCCCAGGGTGGGTTTGGGTTAGGCACGAGGAAGAAATTCTTTACTATGAGGGCGGTGAGGCCCCGTGCAGGCCGGCGGGGCACGGTACCCCCGGTACCCCCCCGGTACCCCCCGGTGCCCCCTCTCGGGGCAGCCCCCCCCCCCCCCCCCCCCCCCCGGGGCCCCCCCGGGCTCGCGGTCCGAGCCCCCCCCCCCCCCCCGGGGGCCCCCTCCCCGGGGGCGGAGCGGGGCCGTGCCGGGAGGCGGCGGTGGCGGCGGCGATGCGGCGGCTGCTGGCCCTCGCCGTGGGCTTCGTGGCCCTGGCGGCCGCCAGCCAAAGCCCGCTGCAGCGGCGGGTGGTGCGGGACGTGCTCGAGTACTTCCACGGCCGGGGCGGCGTGCTCTTCCTCTTCAGGGAGCACTCCCTCGAGGGGGCCGTCGAGCGGGTGAGTGCCTCGTCCGCACCGGGGACGGTGCCCGTACCCCTGCCCGTGACCGTGCCCCGTGGGGGCTTTGTGGGGGACGAGGTGGCACCGGGCACGGGGACACCCAGGGGTGCAGGGTGCCGCGGTCCCCGGGCAGTGCTGGCTGTGCCCGTTGGCACGGGGCAGGGTACGCTGGAGGTGCTCGGCTACTCATTAACCACGCTGCCCGGAGTGGACCCGGTGGCCGCTGGGGCCTGGCTGTCACCGGACAGGACGCGGTGTCCCCGTTCGGCTCCGTCCCATCCCGGTCCCCCTGGGCAGGACGCGGTGTCCCGGCTCGGCTCCGTCCCATCCCGGTCCCCCCGGACAGGACGCGGTGTCCCGGTTCGGCTCCGTCCCGTCCCCCCAGAGCCCTCCCCAGGGGCTGCCCGTGCTCACGGGGTGCTCGCCCCTTTGAGCCGCTCACCCCTTGTGGGAGCCTCCTCGCAGGGCCGTGGGTTGATTTGGGGCTGGGTTTGTGCTCGGGGTCGTTGTCCCTCTGACCCTGGGGTGTGCGGAGCCTCCCGGGGCTGTGCCCGCCGTGGACGGTGGTGGCAGTAGGAGGGGGAAACGGGGCGGTGGGACCAGACAGCCAGGCAGCACAATTCGGGTACTGCCTGCTCTGCCTTCCTCGCTGTCCTGAGGCACCAGGGGCACAGCGAGCACCCACGTGGATCCTGCCTCTCCTCGCCCCGAAATATCCCACCTCTGCCCCAGCGAGCTGCGCATGCCCCCAGCCCCCCCCGTCCCTCCCCTGCCTCTCACGGGACGTTTCCCTCTCGCACCAGCAAGACTCGTCGGGGACGTTCGTCCAGGTGCGTGTCAACCTCGTGCAGACCAACTGCAGGAAGAGGGCGCAGAGGACGCAGAACTGCAAGACCGTGGAGAACAGGGTGAGACGGGGGCTGCGCCCCACCGAGACGGCTCCTTGAACCCGCGCCGCGTCGCGGCGGGGCAGAGCCGCGTCCCCCTTCTCCCTCCCTCCTGCCCTGGTCCCCGTGTGCCTGTCCCCTCTGCCAGGACTGCAGGAGGGCTGGCAGGGACGGTGGCCCCTGCTCCTGGCAGTGGGACGTGGCCGTGCCAAGTGCCGGGGACAGCTCTGGGCTGGCAGGGAGTGGGGGGGTTGCTGGAAATGGGTCTGGGGGCGGGCTGGGTGCTGGCACCAGCGCTGACGGCCACGTTGTGTCCCCAGAGGAAGCCGGCCTGCCTGGCTTGCTACAAGTTTGACAACAGCGATGTCCCCAAGGTGCTGGACAAGTACCACAACTGCGGCCCCAGCCACCACCTGGCCGTGAAGGTGAGCTGTCCCCGGGGGGGTGTCCCAGGGCTGGCAGGGGGCTCCAGGACACTCAGACGTGTCCCGGAGGTGCTCCGGGGGCTGGCACGTCCCGCACGCCGCGCTCTGCGGTGCCATCCCCCCGCTCTCTGCCCCGCAGGAGATAAAGCAGCGCGACGAGGCCGAGTGCAGGGCCGTGGAGGAGGCCGGCAAGTCGACGGACGTCCTCTACCTCCCCGGCATGTTCGCCTTCTCCCGGGGGTTGCAAGCCTAGGTGGCTGCACCCGGCCACGGTGGGTGCCAGGGACGGTCCCCACGCATCCACGTCCCCCGGGGCGAGCAGCCCCAGGTGCTGGCGGTGCCTGGGACCGGCTCGCCCCCTGCGTGGCGTGGGGATGTGCGGGCGGGGGGCTCCTCCCGCAGCCTGCTCTCAGCACCCCCCTGTCCCCTCTCTCCAGGCCAGCTGATGCCGCCTCCACCAGCCCGGAAGGATGCTGACAGGGGGCCAGCCTGGCCCCCCGAGCTTGCTGCCCCCCAGCGCTGTGCAATGAAGGGGGAATCGTCCTGCAGACGCCCCCCCCCCACGCCTAGGCAGTGTCCGCATGCACCAGTAAACCCCAGCTCTGCCTCTGGTTGTCTCTGCTCTCATTCCCAGCCGGGGCTGCCGTGCTCAGGGTGCTCAGGACTCAGCTCCACGTCCCTCTGGTGCCAGCTCCCCTCCTGTGGGGGCCTGGGGGGCTCTGCTGAGGCTGTCACCCCCTGCACACTGCCCCCACCCTAGGGCACAGGCCTGGCACCCTGGCAGGCTCAGCAGGGATGGGGGATGCGCCAGGACACAGCAGAAAGCAGCAGAGACCTCGAGGAGGGCACGCCTTTACTGCACAGCCTCCATCGCTCCGTGACACCCCTCCGTCCCTGCCCGCAGCCCCCCGCCCTGCAGCCCCCGTCCCCACCTCGCAGCACAGCTCCTCCGCCCGGCCAGGGGGGTTGGGGACAGCTCCGAAACGCACCAGATGTGGAGGTGCTCCTCTGCTCGGCGTGAGGGACGGGGAGCCCAGGTCCCCGTGGGGGCCGTGAGCTCGGGACCTGCTGGGAGCCTCCCCGGGCTCCGAGGGCACGAAGCACAACGAGGTGGATGAAGCAGCCGGCCCGGGTGCTGCTCCAGAGCAGAATGGGGCTCAGGCACCGCAACAGCCCGGAGGCGAGGGCAGCTTCGTGGCTCCTCGGGGGACCCCAGCTGGGGCTGGACGGGGTGGGACGGCACCGTGCGGGGCTCCGGGCCCGGGGCTCCCCGCTTAGAAGACGTAGGAGCTGGGGTCGCCACGGACGCTCAGCGCCCGCTCCGCCTGGGCGATGGTGTTGTCGGCGCGCCGGCTGAGCTCCCGGCACTCCTGCAGCGCCTCGCCGAACTGCTTGTACGCCTCCTCTATGATGGAGCTGCGCCGGGGCGGCGGCGGCTCCCAGAAACTCGCCTGCACCCAGGGCTGGGCGGCGCGGGGCGGCGCGGGGCCGGGGCCGTGCCCCAGCGAGCTGTCGAGGTCCCGGCAGAGCTGGAAGAGCTCGCTGCCGCGGCCCGACACCCGCTCGCCGTCGATGGCCTTGAGGCCGGGCAGCGCCTCGGCCAGGGCGGCGCGGTAGGCGGCGGCGGCGGCGCAGACGGGGTTGCTGAGCTGGCCCAGGGCGTCGCGCAGCCGCAGGCTCTCCAGGCGCCGCAGGCCGGCCAGGCAGCGCAGCTGCTGCAGGCTGCTCACCAGGTTGCCCGCCAGGTTGAGGCTCTGGAGGCTCTCGCAGGAGCCCAGCGGCTCCAGGCTGGAGACGCGGTTGCGGGAGAGGTTGAGGACGGCCAGCTGCTTGAGGCCGGCCAGCGGGCCCAGCTGCGAGATGGCGTTGCCGGAGAGGTCCAGCCACTCCAGGTGGGCGCAGTCGCCCAAGCAGCCCAGGTCGGCGATGCCGCGGCCGCGCAGCCTCAGCAGCAGGATGGAGTCCAGCGCGAACTCCCCGGTGCTGGCCTTCAGCAGCTGCGCCGTGATCCGCGCCCCCGCGCCCTCCTCGCCCTTCTCCGCCCGCGCCTCCATCCCCTGCGGGGACCCCGAGGGTCGGCACCGGCACGGCCCCCCCCCGGGACCCCCCCTGGGGGTTGGGGCCCCCCCCGGGGGGGCGGGGCCCCCCCGGGGGGGGCGCCCCCCCCCCCCCCCCCGTGGGTCTTGCTCCCCCACGGGGTGCTCGGGGCAGGAGGCGGCTCACCACTGGGGACCCCCCCAGGCACCGGAGACCCTCCTCCCAAACACTGGGGACCCCCCCCCCAAAACAAGCACCACCGGGACCCCCCCGTGCTCACCGAACGGCGGCTCCCGGCGGCCCCCTCGGCTCCGCCTCCCGTTGTCGTGGCGATGGAGGGGGCGGGGCACCGGGACCGGCACCGGGACCGAAGGGCACCGGGAGGGGGGCACGGGGGGGGGGCCGTGGAGGGATGGGACGGACGGACGGAGGGATGAGAAAGGAACGGAGGAAGGGGCAGGGGGCACGGAGGGATGGGCGGACGGGGGGGGGGGGGGAGGGGGGGCCGGATAACAGAGAAACGGGGGGGGGGGCCGGGGGGGGAGGACAGACAGACGGGCAGGACACAGCGGTGCACGGGGTCCTGCAGGCCCCACGCTCTCACTGGCCGGGGCTGCTCCCACGGCTGCCGGGCACCCACGGGGCCACGGCCCTGCCTGCGCCGGGGCTGTCGTCCCCGTGCCACCGCCGTGCCCTCTCCGGCGTCCCCGGCCACGTCCCCGTGCCGCGGCCGTGCCCAGCGCCTCGCCGCCACCGCTGTCCCCAGGGACATCGCCGGTCCCCAGGCACAGCGGCGGCGATGCCGAGCCCCAGCAGCACGGAGCCCCCGACTCATGGAATATCCCGAGCTGGAAGGGACCCACAGGGATCTCCGAGTCCAGCCCCTGGCACCGCACGGGTCTACCCAAAATTCAGAGCTACGACTGAGAGCAGAGTCCAAGCACTGCCTAAACTCAGGCTTGGTGCAGTGACTGCGTCCCTGGGGAGCCTGTCCCGGTGCACGGCCACCTCTCGGGGAAGACCCTCTCCCCCGTGTCCAGACCAACTCCCCGCCACCCTTCCCTCCGGGGGGCCGCAGCCCCGTCCCGGGGCCGGATGGTGCCTGGCGGCCACGGGAAGGGCGGCAGCGGCAGGGCCCCGGCCCCCTCCCTTCCGTCGCGGCGGTGCCGGCCCTGCCAGCACCGTGCCGGCCGCCGCAATAACAGGAAACCGAGCCCGGAGCCCCGCGGCGCTGCAGCGGGGAGATAAACGCGCTCCACCGCCAGTCCTGAGATTCAGCAACAGGCACCTTTATACGTGTGCTGCTGCACGGCTCCCGCTCGCGGCTGCGGCCCCAGGCTCGTGTTTTCTCCCTCCTTCCAGGAGCAAACAAGCGCGGATTCAGCTCAGCGCGCCGCAGGACGGGGAAAACAACCCGCAGGCATGTGGCCGGCGCCAGGAGCGCCTGCAGCACCGCTGGCCGGCCGGGAACCCCAGCCCTGCATGCAGCCGAAGGGCTTTGGGGTGCGGAGCGTGGCCCCGCGCAGCCCTCGGGCTCTGCCCTGCGGGTGCTGGCATCCCACAGCCCCACGCCGCCCCGCTGCGCAGCCTTCGCTCCTGCTCAGCCCCACAACATCCCCAGGGAAACTTGGCAAAGGACGTTTTATTGGCATTTACGAATTGTTCCTGCCACGGTGGAGCCTGCCAGGCCTGGGCAGGGCTGGGAGCAGGGCCCGCGCCCCCCGTGCGGCTGCGGGGAGCTTTTCCACCACGTGCTGGCCCTGCTGCCTGAGAGCCACCAGCCCTGCCGCGGGCCAGCGCTCCGGTGCTGGAGCCGCCTCGCTGGGCCCTGCCTGGAGAAGGGCAGCGAGCCCAGAGGCAGCGTCCCGGTGCCAGGGCCAAGAACATCGCTGGGCTCACGCAGAGCCGTCGGGTGCCTTGTACCAGCCCCCTTGGCAGGAGCACGACAGTTCTGTCCTCGTCCCCACGCCGATGCCATATAGGTCCCTGGAGCTGGGCACTGCAACGGGGGCAGCAGCCGGCGGCACGTCCCACGTCGGAGCAGCCGGTTCCTCAGGCGCAGGACACGGAGCACGGCAGCTCCACGGGCAGGGGCTCAGCTCCCGGTGCTCAAGGACAGAGGGTGGCCGGGGCCGGGGCCACCCAGCTCTGCCGGGGCGCGGGCGCCGCGGCGTGGGTGCGCTCGTGGCGCAGAAGGTGGGTCTTCCGGCTGAAGCTCTTGCCGCACTGGGTGCAGATGTAGGGCCGGTGGCCGGTGTGCACGGCCTGGTGCCGCGCCAGGTTGGTCTTGGAGCTGAAGCGCTTGCCGCACTGCGCGCAGCCGTGGGGCCGGGTGCCGGTGTGCACCGCCTGGTGCCGCGCCAGGTGGGACTTTCGGCTGAAGCCGCGGCCGCACTGCTCGCAGGTGAAGGGACGCGCGCCGGCGTGCGCCTTGGTGTGCGCGATGAGGTTGGGCCGGGAGCTGAAGCAGCGCCCGCACTGGGGGCAGGCGAAGGGGCGCTCGCCCGTGTGCACCCGCAGGTGCCGCAGGAGGTGCTGGTTGTGGGCGAAGCCGCGGCCGCAGTCGGGGCAGGCGAAGGGGCGCTCGCCCGTGTGCGTGCGCTGGTGCGTGGTCAGGTTGGGCTTGTGGCTGAAGGTCTTCTCGCAGTGGGGGCAGGCGTAGGGCTTCAGCCCCATGTGCCCGCGCAGGTGGGCCGTCAGGTGCCGCTTGTCGCTGAAGCCGCGGCCGCACTCGGCGCAGGCGAAGGGCCGCCCCTCCAGGTGCAGCCGCCGGTGGGACGTCAGGTTCTTCTTCCAGCTGAAGCTCTTCCCGCACTCGGGGCAGGGGAAGGGCTTCTGCTCGGCGGGCGGCAGCGCGGCCCCGTCGGCCGGCTCGGCGTGCAGCTGCTGGTGCCGCAGCAGGTGCTGCTTGTGGGCGAAGCTGCGGCCGCAGCAGGCGCAGGCGTAGGGGCGCTCGCCGGTGTGGGTGCGCTGGTGCCGCACCAGGTGCGTCTTCTTGCGGAAGCGGCGCCCGCACTCGGTGCAGGGGAAGGGCCGCTCGCCCGTGTGCGTCTTCTGGTGGGAGCGGAGGTGGATCTTCTGGCGGAAGCGCCGGCCGCACTGGGCGCAGGGGTAGGGCCGCTCGCCCGTGTGCACCCGCAGGTGCCGGGTCAGGTGCGCCTTCTTGCCGAAGCCCTTCCCGCACTGGGCGCAGGCGAAGGGGCGCGGAGGTGCCGGGGCGCCGCACTGCCCGCACGGCCGGGGCTGCGCCGAGCAGCAGCAGTGCTGGCAGGCGCCGGGGCCGGCCAGGCCCTCGCCCAGCAGCGGCCAGGCGAAGGCGGGCAGCGCGCCGTAGCCCAGCTCCGCCGGCTCCCCGGGGCTGGGCGGCTCTGGCTTGCAGGCGCCCGCGGCGGGCGGGGAGACGCTGCCCGGGAGCTGCCCCGCCAGCAGGGCCTCGGCGCTGAGGCCGGCCGGCCACTCCTCGTCCTCGTCCTCCACCTTCACCTTCCGCACCAGCCAGTCCTCTGCGGGGCACAAAGCGGGGCCGTGGGGACGCGGTCGGCGCGCCCGGTGCTACGGACGGGCGGCACCGCCACGGGAACCCAGCGCCCGTCACCGCGTGTCCCCAGCGTGCCCGCACCGTGCCGACCGGTGGGTTTGCCACGAGCTGGTGATGCCGGCACGGGAACCTCACCTGAGCAGCCGAGCTCCAGGCTGCCGTGTCCCTGCACGGCCCCTGCGTCCCCACCGCCCGGCTGCTCCTCGCCATCGCCCTCAGGCAGCGCCTCCGCCTTGGGGACCAGCAGCCTTGCTGGGAAGAGAAAGTGTGGTAAAGCCGGGGGCCCCTCCAGATCCAGGCGCCCCAGGGCCTTGGCACCAACCTGAGCCGGCACAGCCCGGTGCCTCCGTCTCCTCCGCCGGCGCCTGGGTGCGCGGCTCCTCCGCGTGCTCCGTGTGCGGCACCGGCTCCGGCTTGGTGACGGGGACACCTGCAGGGGACAGCACCAGGATGAGCCGGGGTGGCTCTGGCTCCCAGTCCCGGCTCCTGGCTTCCCACCAGGCCCCGCGCCAAAACCCAGCCGCAGCGGTGCTGGGGGCCGGCATCTCCGACTGGCCGGGCCCCCGAGCTCGTGGCTCTGCGGCGGGCACAGGAGCAAACCCGGAGGCTCCGGAGCAGGCGTCGGTGCCGCTGCCTTACCCAGGGCGAGCAGGGCGTCGAAGCTCTCCCTCATGGCGCCGTCCTGCCGCGGCCGCTCCGCGTCGGCACTTGGGCGGGCTCAGCCCCTGCGAGGGGCAATGGGAAAACCGGAGGGGAGCAGCTGGAGCCCCCCGGCCTCGCCCCCAGCCCCCCACGGGGACATGGCACCAGCGCAGCCGCCCCATTCCGGGCACCCCGAGGGGCTCGCACCCCCCGTGGCCCCTGTTCCCCCCCTAACCCCCCAGCCCCTCCCTGCCCTGTCCCCTCCATTGTCCCAAGTCCCCCCACGTCCCCCCCTTGCCCCCCACTGCCCCTGTGCCCCCCCGACCCCCAGCCCCTCCCT
>MU011973.1:15875-30465 GCA_011074415.1 Stictonetta naevosa
TAGACGGCGACCCCCCGCAGCCAGGGGCTGTGTCGGGCCGCCCCGGGTGCGCCTTCACCCCCCCCAGAACCGCTGGCCCCCCCCCCGCCCCCCCCCCCCGCCCCGGGGACCCCAACCGAACCCGCCAAGCGGCCCCTCGCTCACCCCTCCCGCGCGACCGCCTCCAGTCCCCGCCCCCTCAACCCCATTGGCCTCCACCGCCCCGAGGCCCCGCCCACCGCCCGCTCCCATTGGCTCGTCCAGCGCGGAGCATAGAGAGGGGGCGACGGAGGTCTTCCGAAAGGGGCGGAGAGGCTCCGGACGGTGATGCCATAGAGAGGGGACCGCAGAGCGCCCACGCCGGGACATGGAGGGAGAGGGGCGGGGCGAGCGGCAGGGTGGGGCGGGGCGTCTGGCTCGCTGTCCAATGGGAACGCGGCGGACGGGCGGTGCCGACCAATGGGAGCGCGGGGCTGGCCGCCGTCGCTTTGTCTATATGAGGCGCCGCGGGGCCGCGGGAGCCGCCATTGTCGCCGCCGCCGCGCTCGCAATAGCGCTCCCGCCTTAAAGGGGCCGCGCCGCCGAACCGCCCATCAGGACCGGGGGGGGGGCCCACAGCTCCGGCACCGTCACCGCGCCCAGCCCTTCGCGCACCGCCGCCATGAGGGAGATCGTGCATATCCAAGCGGGACAATGCGGCAACCAGATCGGGGCCAAGGTGAACAGCGTGCGGGCGGCGTCGGGCCCGGGGGGTGGACCCCCCCCCCCCCCTTTATTCCCCTTCGGCGGCGCGGCCCCTTTTAAGAAGCCCCTCCCCCTCCCCGCGCAGACAAAGGCGGACCCGAATCGGGGCGATTTCAGCCCAAAATGTGTCCACCGCCGCCCGCCGAGGGCTTGGCGCGAAAGGCGCGGCCCCGCCGTGGCGGGTGCTCAGCGTCGAAGCGGAGCGGTCGGGCCCCAAAATGGAGGTTTCCGGCCTCAAAATGGGGGCGCCCCGCCCCTCCCCCCTTCGTCTCACGCGGCCCCAAGATGGCGGCTTCCCGCCGCGCCTCAGCGCCGCGGCCCCAAAACGGCGCCTTTTGTCCCCGAAATCGCCTTTTTTTGACCCTCCCCTCTCGACTACCGCCTCAAAACGGCCCAAATTCTCTTGCTAAAGAATAAAATTCACCTCAAATTACGGGATTTCAGTGCTAAAGCAGAGACTTTTCACACAAAAAATCTTTTTGCCCTTATATCTGAAAATCCTACTTTTCACTCTTTTTTAAAATTTATTTTAAACCTCAAAATTGCTGTGTTCCGCTCCTCATAGCGTTTTCACCCCCAGAATGGCGACTTTTTTCTTCAAATCACTTTTTCGTAGCCGAAGATGAGTTAAATAAGCATCAAAAGGAGCGTTTCCCCCCCAAAAAAAATACCTATAAAACAGTTTTTTTTTTAATGCCCTAAAACGAAAAAATTCCACCCCCAAAACGGGGTGTGCCGCCCACGATGCATTCGGCCCCCAAATGGGGGGGGGATGTTCCACCCCAAAAAGGGGTTTTCTGAGCCCAAACTAGAGGTTTTCGGCACGCAGAGGGGCGTGCCGCGTCTGAGGAGACACTTCTGCCTTACAAATGAGTTTCTTACTCTCCAAAAGGGATATTTGGACCCAAATTCGAGATCTTTCCTTTAAGCCCTTAAATATTTTTTAGTGGCCCCAAAATAAAGGCGATTAACTAAAAAAATCAGGATTTAAGCCTCAGAAGTTGTGGTTTTCTGTCCCCAGATGAATATTTTCAGCCTTAAACGAAGAGCTTTGTTCTTTCAAAATGGAATTTTCAGCACTAAAATGTTTTTTTCTGCTCCCCAAAAAGAGATTCGGACCCTAATGAGAGATTTTTAAACCCCAGTTGGGTTTTCTTGTCCCCAAAATGTGTTTTTTTTACTACTAAGCCAGCTTTCTGCCTCCAGAAGGAGTTTCTAGCCCCAAGATGGAGGTTTTCAGCCTCAGAGTAAGATCTTTGTTCCTTAAAAATGACTTTTCAGCCTCCAAAAGGGGTTTTATTTGCTCCAAAATTGTTTTTCTGGTGCCAACAAAAAGAAATTTTTTAGCCCCGATTGTATTTTTCAGCCTGAGATGCTTTTTTATTTTTCTTTCAAAGCTAAAATACTGGGTTTTGGCCCCCAAAATGGAGGTTTCCAGCCCTAAAATGGAGGTTCTTGGCGCAAGAGTAGCATCTTTGTGCTCTCAAATGCAGTTTTTCTGCTGCAGTTTATGGGATTTAGCTTAAAACCAGAGGTTTTTAACCCCAAATGAGGGGATTTTGCTGAAAAATGATGCTCTTTTAGCACTAGACGGCATGTTTTCTGCCCCAGAATATGCACTTTACATGCAGCAGTAGGGTTTTTTACATGCACAGTAGGATTTTTTTTACACCTAAGCATCTTTTCAGCCTGAAAATAATTGTGCTGTGTTTTTATTTCAAGCCCCGAAATGGGGAATTTCCTTCCCAAATGGCAATTTTGATCTCAAAACAGATGCTTTCAGCCCCAGAACAGAATCTTTGTGCATCCAGATGGTTTTGAAACACCAAAATGGAGGTTTTCAGCCGCAGAATAGGGTCTTTGTTCTCGAGAACGACTGAAAGCAAGTTTTTCGAACCCCCAAAACGTGTTGTTTCTGCTCCACAATTGTGTTTCCAGCCCATAATATGAATATTTAACCCCAAAACAGGATTTTCCTCTCCGTAATTAGTTTTTGTACATCCCTGAAATAGAGGCTTTTTGTCCCTAAAAAGTGCTTTTCACCCCCAGGACAGCTTTGCGTGCCCTGAATTCACTCTTTTTTCTTCAAAATGGACGTTTCAGCCTATAATTAATTTTTTTTTTACCCACAGAATGCACGTTCTCAGCCCCAAAACATGCGTTTTGCCCAGAAACTGTAATTTTACAGCTGGAGAAATTACAGTCCGTAAAGACTTATAAATGTAGGCTTAGATTTTCCAGAATTATGGTTTTTAGCCCAAAATAGCGTTTAGAAGCAATTCTTCCACTGTCGGTCCCAAGTTGCGGTGTTTTGGCCTGTTTTCACCCCCAGGGCGTGGCTGAGTCCCCTCCCCCATGATATTGGGGGGGGTCCCCAGGGTGGCAGCCCCTCCCCCACCCTTTGTTCCAGGCACCCCACCCAGACAAAGCATGTTTTAGGAGGAAAAATGGGTAATTTCCTAAATTCCTTTTGTCTTAAGGAAGAGAGTCGAGGTTTGGGGGAGAAGAAAGGCATTTTGGGGGTATCTCCAAAATTAACATTTTTTGGAAGTGACTCCGCATTTCAAATGCTGTTTCCGGTTCCCGCCCTGGCCGTTTTCTTTCTGGGGAGGGGAGGGGCTACGCCCAAATTTGGCTCCTCCCCTGCGGGCTGCTGATGCCACGCCCCCTTTGGGTTGGCCACACCCCTGGGGGAGGAGCCCAGCCTCAGCCTTCGCCCTGCCCCCCCCATGTTTCTGCCTTTGGCTCCACCCACCCAGGCTGGTTCTTGGGTTGGCTCCACCCCCAATGTTGGTTATCTTAACTTGTGGCTGCGCCCCCTCCCAAAGGCCCCACCCCCCCCCCGAAACCCCCTCCCCCCCCCCGCTCCCCCCCCCCCCCCCCCCCCCCCCCCCCCGATGCCCCCAGAGGGGTGGGGGGGAGGGGTCCCAAGGGTCCTCCTGACCCCCTCCGGAGGGGGCGGAGCCTTTCTGACCCCGCCCCTTTCTCCAGTTTTGGGAGGTGATCAGTGACGAGCACGGCATCGACCCCACCGGCACCTACCATGGTGACAGCGACCTCCAGCTCGACCGCATCAGCGTCTACTACAATGAAGCCACCGGTACGGTGCCACCACCTGATGTCACCTTGGTGTCCTCGTCACCCCCCCCATGTCCCTGTCACCCCCTGTGTCCTAGTCACTTTCCCCCCCTGCCCCCGTCCCTCTGCCTGAGACCCGGCATCCTCAGCTCACCCGTGGCACAACCCATTCCCTTCCCTGTCCACCTCTGTGGGTTTTGGGGTGGTTTATGGGGGTTTATGGGGGGGGGGGCGATGGGGTGGTGGCACCATCACACACGCCCTCCTGGTGACATGACGATGTCCCCAGGGGGTAAGTACGTGCCGAGAGCCATCTTGGTGGACCTGGAGCCAGGCACGATGGACTCCGTGCGCTCGGGACCCTTCGGGCAGATCTTCAGGCCAGACAACTTCGTTTTTGGTGAGTCCCCGACCCTGTTGGGTCCCTGGGCGTCCTCTTAGGTGGCCCCCAGGTGCCCATCGTGGTCCCAGAGGGGTACAGGTGAAGGTCCTTGGGGTGTTGGAGGTCCCCAATATAGGGTGACCAAGGTTCACGGGGAGTTTCAGGTCTTTAAGGGTGGGCTGAAGGTCTCCAATAAGAGGAACAGGTTCCTGGGGTGCTCCAGTGAGAGTGGTGGTGGTCCCCAAGGAGGCCCAAGGTCCCCAAGGAGCTCAAGGGTCCCTGAGAAAGGTGACGGAGGTCCCCAGGGAGCTTGGGGTCCCCAGGGGTAGGATGGAGGTCCTCAAGGAACTCCAAGTGCAGATAACGAGGAGCAATGGGTGTCCCCACAATGCTTGGTTATCCCCAGGCATGGAGGTCTTCAAAGAAGGTGGCAGATGTCCTTAAGGGTGGGATGGAGATCACCAGAGGATCATGGGAGGTCCCCAAGGAGCTCAGGGTCCCCTGGGAAGGTGGTGGAGGTCCCATGGGGTGGCATTGAGGTCCCCAAAGCACTTCCTGCTGGTTTGAAGGCCCCCCAGTGGTGGGGTTGAGGGTCCCCAAGGGGCTCCAGGTTGGCTCTACTCCCTGGGGAACCTCTCCATGACATGTCGTGTCCCCCCCCCCCACGTGTCCCCACCTCAGGCCAGAGCGGTGCAGGCAACAACTGGGCCAAGGGCCACTACACGGAAGGGGCTGAGCTGGTGGACTCGGTCCTGGACGTGGTGCGGAAGGAGGCAGAGAGCTGCGACTGCCTGCAGGGCTTCCAGCTGACCCACTCGCTGGGCGGCGGCACTGGCTCAGGCATGGGGACCCTCCTGATCTCCAAAATCCGCGAGGAGTACCCTGACCGCATCATGAACACCTTCAGCGTCGTCCCGTCCCCCAAGGTGTCGGACACAGTGGTGGAGCCCTACAACGCCACCCTGTCAGTCCACCAGCTGGTGGAGAACACGGATGAGACCTACTGCATCGACAACGAGGCCCTCTACGACATCTGCTTCCGCACCCTGAAGCTGACCACCCCCACCTACGGCGACCTCAACCACCTCGTCTCGGCCACCATGAGCGGCGTCACCACCTGCCTGCGCTTCCCCGGGCAGCTCAACGCCGACCTGCGCAAGCTGGCAGTCAACATGGTCCCCTTCCCGCGCCTCCACTTCTTCATGCCCGGCTTTGCCCCGCTAACGTCCCGCGGCTCCCAGCAGTACCGTGCCCTCACTGTACCCGAGCTCACCCAACAGGTCTTCGACGCCAAGAACATGATGGCCGCCTGCGACCCGCGCCACGGCCGCTACCTCACGGTGGCCGCTGTCTTCCGGGGCCGCATGTCCATGAAGGAGGTGGACGAGCAGATGCTGAACGTGCAGAACAAGAACAGCTCCTACTTCGTCGAGTGGATCCCCAACAACGTCAAGACGGCCGTCTGCGACATCCCGCCCCGCGGCCTCAAGATGGCTGTCACCTTCATCGGCAACAGCACGGCCATCCAGGAGCTCTTCAAGCGCATCTCAGAGCAGTTCACAGCCATGTTCCGGCGCAAGGCCTTCCTGCACTGGTACACAGGCGAGGGCATGGATGAGATGGAGTTCACCGAGGCTGAGAGCAACATGAACGACCTCGTTTCGGAGTACCAGCAGTACCAGGATGCCACCGCCGAGGAGGAGGAGGACTTCGGCGAAGAGGCTGAAGAGGAGACCTAAGGGGCGGCCTCTGGTCATCGTCCTTGGAGAGCCCTCGTCCTTCACTGCCACCATCATCGTCAACGTCGTCCTCGGAGAGCCCTCGTCCTTCAGCATCATCCTTGGAGAGCCCTCGGCCTTCACCGTTGTCACCGCAAAGCCCTCGGCCTTCGTCATCGTACTCGGAGACCTTCAGCCTTCATCACTGTCTGCAGGGAGCCCTCGGCTTTGGAGTCCTCTCCGTTGTCACCGGAGCAGCCTTTGTCATCACCCTCGGTCATCAGGTGGTCCCCAGAGCCCTCGTCCTCCAAGACACCCCCGTCCTTCAGTGCGGTCACAGCCTTCATCCTTCACCGGCATCATCGTCACCGTAGAGTCCTCGTCTTCGGGGCCTCCCCATACTCTGCCATCTCGTCACCAGAGCAACCCTCCCGCCCTCTCCATTGTCACCATCACCCGAAGGCCCACGTCACCGCAAAGCCACCGGCGGCCCCTCCATGTCCCCCTTGTCCCCGCATCCCCCCTGCCTGGGGGGGGGTGACAGCACCACTAAATTATTGCAGCCCCTGGGCACCAATTTCCCCGTTCTTTCCCCAAAACCACTGCCCCGGCTGCAGGGGGTTCCAGGGTGGCCCTGTCCCCCATGTCCCTGGCTGAGGGCTCTCCTGTCCCCTATGTGTCCCCTTCCCTCAAATCCATCCCATTTTGGTTTTGTTTTTCCTTTTTTTTTTTTTTTCATATTGAAAAGCCGCCCCCGGGCGAGGAATAAACCCGGGATGTAAAGCCACTGCCATGTCCCTTGTTGTGTCACTGGGGGGGTGAGGGGGAGGTGTCTCAGTGTCCTCATGTCCCCACTAGGGTCTCCCAGGTTCACTTCAGGGTCCCTGTGTTCCTTCTGAAGTCCCCTGAATGTCATTTCTGTCCCCTGGGGGGTGTCTCCTGTGTCACATCTGTCCATATAAGGGTCCCCTGTCCCCACCACATCTGTTTGAGGGTCTCCTTTTCCCCCGCCGCCCCGAAGCCCCTCCTGTCCCCTTTGGGGCCACTCGTGTCCCTTCTGGGGTCCTCAAATCCTCCACCCCAACCCCAAAAGACCCTGGTGCTTCCCCAAATGGCTGCAGGGTGCAGACACAAAAGCTTTAATGACACAGGGACAGCCATGGGGACACACATGGGGACATGTCCCCTACCCCAGGGACCCCGCTGGAAGGGGTGGGAGGGACACAACGTGGCACCAGGGGTTGGTGGCACTTCGGGGCCACGGTAGCACCATGGGGCGGTGGCTCCATGGGGATGTGGTGGCACTTGGGTGACACAGGGACTCCATGGGGGGTGGTGGCACCAGAGGGTCGTGGCACTGTGGGAACGCAGAGGCTCCAGAGGGTGGCACCTTGGGGACAGGGTGCCACCAGGGCTTGGTGGCACCTTGCGGACAGGGTGCCACCGGCTCAGGCCACGCAGTCTGACTTCTTCTGGGCAGCCTGCAGAGGACAGAGCGGGGACCAGTAAGGAGGGGACCTGGGTGTCCCCCCACCCCTGGGGACCCCGGTGTCACCTGCAGGGGACACCCACGGACCTGGGTGATGCTGACGCCCGTCAGGGCCTCGACGGCGGCGGGCAGGCGGGTGACAACGTCCAGGATCTCCCCGGGGAGCCGTGACACCCCGATGTCCCCGGAGCCACTGGCCACCAGCGTCACCCGGCGTGTCCCCAGCAGCGGCTGCGCTACCGCCTCTGCCACCTGGCCCAAAATCGCTGCATTTCAGCCCCAAACCTGCAGGCGGCACCGTGCCCCCTCCCCTCAAATCCCTCTGTCCCAAATCTCACCCGTTTCAGCCCCAAATCCGTGTAGGTTGCCCCCAAAATCCCCCCACCTGCTCAGTGGTTTCTGTCACCGTACCCAAATTCCTCTTATTTCACCCCAAATTCACTACGGCAAACCCAAGTCCTTACCTGGCCACTCACCAACTTACCACTGCCCTAAATCCCTTGGGTTTCACCCCAAAACCCACCACAGACATGCACAAATCCCCCTGCCCGCTTGCTTGTCCCCAAATCATCGTATCTCACCCCAAATTTGCCCCATTGTACCTCAGATTCCTCCCTGGTTGCCCCCGCACCTGAAGGGGGGGAGGGGGGCAAAGTGCCCCCAGGAGGACCCCAAATTCCTGCTGGGCCCACTCAAATCAACCCCACCCAATAGGAGAGACCCCAAATCCATTGGGGGGACCCAAAATACCCTGTGGAGCACCCAAATACCCCCATTGGGACCCCAAATTCCCCCCAGGACCCTCCAAACCACCCCCACCCCATAGGAGAAACCCCAAATCCTCAAAATCCATTGGGGAAGACCCCAAAATCCCTTACACAACGCTTCAAAAACCCAGCGTTTACCCCGAGACACCCCCTTAAGACCCCAAAACATCTTCTTGAGAACCCAACCACCTCATGGGGATCCCAGTTACCCTCCAGGACCCCTCAAACAAACCCCCCCCCATAAAAGAGAGCCCAAATCCTCAAAATCCGTTGGGGGAAACCCCAAACCCCCCCATGCAACCCCCAAAAATCCCTGAGAGTCCCTCCTGAGACCCCAAAACACCCCCTTGAGACCCCCCGAACACCTCAAGGGGTCCCCAAAGCCCCCCTCAAACCCCCCCCAAACCACCCCACGCCATGCAGCAGAGACCCCAAACCCTTGGGGACACACGCGGGGGGCCCCTCGCACCTGGGGCAGCCGCTGCAGCACCATGTCGACCACAGCGGCCTCGCGGAACTGCCCGAAGGCCTCGGCTTTCGCCTCCGTCTGTGCGGCCTCCGCCCGTGCCCGGGCGGCCACCGCTGCCGCCCGCGCCGCCCCTGTCACCTGTGTGGGACGTCTGCGTCCCCGGGGGTTCTGGGGACACCCCCGGGGGCTGGGGAACCCCCATTTTGACTCATCCCCCCAAAACCCGGCCCCGTCCTTCGGGGTCCTCGACTCACCCGCATGGCCTCCGCCTCAGCCTCCGCCTGCATCATCAACTGCAACCTGCGGAGGGGCGGGGCTTGGAGGGGGAGGGCTTATAAAGGGGTGTGGCCTCGTGGAGGGGGTGGAGCTTAGCGGGGCAGAGGAGTTCACTGGGGTGCCTGGAGTGGTTGTGGGCATAGGGGTGGTGGAAAGGGGCGGGGCTTGGCGAAATGGGTGGGGCTTGCAGGAAGGGGGTGGGGCTTGCAGGAAGGGGGCCGGGCTTGCAGGAAGGGGGCGGGGCTCTCATTTAAAAGGGCACCGCCTCCCTTAAAAGGGGCATGGTGGTAGAGACCACCACCCTTTTTAAAGGCACAAGGACTCTGTTAAACAGGGCGGGGCTTCACCCAGGATGGTGCAGCTTGCACAGAGGGGTGTGGCTTGTGGAAGGGGCGGGGCTTAGTTTTAAAGGGGCAATGCCTCCCTTAAAAGGGTCACGGCCCCACTGTAACAGTACCTACCGACAAAGGCAAAACTTGACTTTTTGAGTTTTTCTAGGTATGCCGAGTGACAAAACTACTTTTAAAGAGGGCGTGGCTTTGCCACGCTGTTGGGGCCCTCCAGATAGGCTTGATATTTAAAGGGGAAAACTTTAAAAAGTCATGGTTCGCACCCTGGTGGTGGGGCCCCCCATATCGGGGTATGGCCTGCAGGGAGAGGGGAAGGGGAAGGGCTCACCGCTCGGCCTCGGCCAGCCGCTCCAGGCGATACCGCTCAGCCTCGGCGGGTTTGCGCACAGTAGCCTCCAGCTCACGCTCGCGGCGGCCAATCTCGTGCTCCTGCAGCTGCGCCTGCTGTGCCCGCTCCACCACCAGCACCTGCGCCCGCTGCTCCTCGATCTGCTGCTTCGTCCTCGCCACCTGCGCCCGCAGTACACATCAGCCCTGCGCCAGAACCTGGCGGGGGTCCCTCGGCATCCTAGGGACTGCAGGGATCCCTGGGGACCCCATACAGGGGGGACCCTGGGGGCTGCAGGTGCCTAAGGGGGATCCAGGTATCCCTGGGGCAGTCCCAGGTGTTCTGGGGAGTCCCAAACATCCCAGCTGAGGGACCCAGGTGTGTGTGGGGGGGTCCCAGGTGTTCAGGGGGGGCAAGAAACTGGGAGGACCAAAGTGCCCAGGGGGATCCCAGGTGCCCAGGAGGGATCCAAGTGTCCTGGGGGTGTCCCACGTGTCTTGGGGGGGTCCCAAACGTCCCAGACACGGTACCCAGTGTACCTGCAGCTGGTAGGCCAGGTCAGCCTGGGCCTTGCGGGCATTGACGGCGGCGTCGCACAGCGCCTGCTGCACCTGGAAGTCCCGCTGGGCCTGCGCCATCGCCGTCTCGCTCAGCAGCTGCGCTGACACCTGCTCCTGGCGCGCCCGTGCCTCCTGCAGGGACACATGGGGACACATGGGGACACCGGGTGGACGATGGGGGGCATGCTGCACGATGGAGGGAGAGCGTGGGGATGTTGTGTGTGGAGATAGAGATGCTGGGGGATAAGGGGGAGATGTGGGGACACTGTGGGATTGGAGGGGGGATGGGGACACTGCAGGATGGGGGGGGGGACACCTGGGGACAAACGGACATGGAGACAGCAGAGGACTCCAAAAGATATGGAGAAATGCCAGGAAAATGGGGTGGGGATGTCACAGAAGGACTGCAGAGACAACCTGGTAACCTTGGGGGCACGGGGGGACAGCAGGGGATGACACCAGCACGCTGTGCGGGGACATGGTGACCTCAGTGATGAAACGGGGATGCGAGCACAGGCAGGAATGTGATGGGGCCGTGGGGCCCTGGAGCGGGGGGGACAAAGACAACAGACTCACGCGGATTCCAGCGTCCCGCTTGGCCTCGGCCTCCCCTACGCGGGCATCACGCTGCACCTGCGCCGTGCGGCCCTTCCCCAGAGAGTGCAGGTAATCCTGGGGACAGGGGACACTATCACAACCCCATTCCATGCTGGGACAGCGTCCTCGTCTCCATTCTGCTGTCCCCATCCTTCACCCAATGTCCCCGCCCGTGTGTCACTGTCCCCATGCCCACAAGGTACAAAAAGGTCCGTCTGTCCTAATGTCTCCATTCCCACGTCCCCATGTCCCCGGGCCACCATGTCCCTGCAGTATCCTCCATGTCACCGACCATGCTGATGCTTGTCCCCATGTCACCCGGCATCCCTGTGTCCCCGACGCCACCCGGTTACCGCAGAATGTCCTTCAGGGCACAGCTAACTACGGTGCCACCCGTGTCCCCACTGTGTCCCCTCCTGTCGCCCCCCAGCCCCGGTGCCACCTGGTCGTCGTGGATGTCCTTCAGGGTGTAGCTGACCACACTGATCCCCATGTTGACCAGGTCGGATGAGGCCACGTTGAAAACCTGCTCCGAAAACTTCTGCCGGTCCTTGTAGATCTCCTGTAGAAGATCAGGGGCGGGGCTTAGGATGGGTGGGGGCAGAGGGTGTGGTCTTGTAAAGGGAGTGGCACCAGGTGAGGGAGGGGCTTCGGCAAAGGGGGTGGAGCCTATTTGGTGGGGCACCCGCTAGGGGGCACGTAGGGCTTCTTTGGGGTGGGGCTTACAGCAGGGGTGGGGCTTGTGGTGGGGTGTGGCTCCTAAAAGGGCACGGCCCTGGCAATAGGGGTGTGGTTTGCCCGGGGGGGCATGGCTTTCCCCCCCCCCTCACCTCCACAGTCATGTGGGCCATGATGGCGCGCTGGTGGCCCTCCAGGGTCTCCAGGGCGATCTGGGCGATCTCGCTCTCCGACTTGCCCAGGAACATCTGGCAGGCGGCCGCCAGCATCTCCTTGTTCTGCCCCTGGATCTTCACCTGCCCCCGGGGGAAGCGTCAGTGATTTATACCCCCAGGAACGAAGCGCTCAAAAGAGGCTGCTGTGTTTATAGGAGCTCAAGCAGGCTGTGGCAGTGCTCCTTTAAGAGGATAGCCCCCGCAAGTAGCCTTTTGCAGGTGGGGTCCACCACAAAACACCCTTTTTAAGATCATCGTTGCCCCTTCAAGAAACTCCACGGGTGGGCTAACGACAATGGTGCCCCTTTTAAGAGGATATGCTCCTTAGGGTCGGGCCCACCTCAACAGGGCCGCTTTAAGGAGATGTTGCCCCTCCACCACCACTGCAGCATGACACTGCCCTTTTAAGAGACCCCCTCAGCAGCTGCAGGTAGGGCCCACTGCGGGATTCCCCTTAAAAAGGGCTACACCCGTGCCCCCTGGGGAGGGGTGGTGGCAGCTGCGGGGACATGGGTGGGGGTGCGGGGGGGCACGGGGGTACCTGGGCGATGCCGGTGACGGAGATGGGGACGCCATGGCGGGTGTACACCTTCTCGCTGCGCACGTTGAGGGTCAGGGTGTTCAGGGAGATCCTAGGCAGGGGGAAGGGAGGGGACAGGTAACCAACCCCCATGTCACCCCCTTGTCCCTCTATGCCACTCCCTTGTCCCCTCACGCCACCCCCGTGCCCCTCATTGTCATCCCATGCCACCCCCTTATCCTATGTCACCTCCTTATCCCCCCCCAATGCCATCCCTTGTCACCCATTATCACACCATGCCACCACTCCCTTGTCCCCTCATGTCACCCCGATCTCCTCCATGCCACCCGTCATCCCCCCTTGCCATCCCCTTGTCCCCCCCTTGCCACCCCTTGTCCCCTTATGCCCCCCCATGCCACTCCCTCATCCTGTGCCCCCTCCCTGTCCCCCCATGCCACCCCCTTGTCCCCTGATGACACCCCCTTGTCCCTCACTCCCTTGCCCCCTCATGCCCCCCAAATCCCTCCTGTCCCCCCACATCCCCTCAGGCCACCCCCTTGTCCCATGCCCCCCAATCCGTCCCGTCACCCCAAGTCCCCCCATGCCACCCCCAGACCCCCCCCCGTGTCCCCCTCATGCCCCCCCCCACGTCCCCTCACCGCTGGATCTGCTGCAGACACGGCACCACTAGCACCCGGCCCCCGGCCACCATCACGGGGGGGCTGCGGCAGAAACCTGCGGGACGAGGGGCACGGGGTAGGCCGGAACCCCCGGGGGGGGTCACCCCGGTGCGTGCCTGTGGGGCGGGGGGTCCCCGACTCACCCGACACCACCATGGCCTCGTTGGGGCCGCACGTGAAGAACATCCCGGCGGCGAGACCGGGACCGGGATCGAGATCGGGACCGGAATCGGGACTGGGGTCGGGATCGGGACGCCCCCCGCCCCCGCCGCCCCGCCGCCCTCCCGCAGCGGCTCGGCCCCACCCGCCACGGCCCCGGCAGCCCCCGCGGCGGCGCCGCCCGCCCACAGCCGCCCCCTGGTGGCCCCGAGGGGGCGCGGAGGCGGCGGGGGTTCTTCGGGTGGCCCTGGTGCCCAGCGTCCCCTCAGGTTTTTATTAGTCCCCAAAGTCCCCTCAAGTGGCCCTTGGTCCCCAAAGCCCCCTCAGGTGGCCCCTGGTCCCCAAAATCCTCTCAGGCAGCTGCTCATCCTTAAGTCACCTCAGGAGATCTATTGTTGGTCCCCAAAGTCTCCTCAGATGATCCTTGGTTCACAAATTCCCCTCAGGTGGCTGTTTTTCCCTAAACCTCTGTCAAGTGGCCCGTAGTTCCTAAAGTCTCCTCAGAGGATCCTTGGTCCCTAAAACTCCCTCAGGAGATGGTTGGTCCATAAAGTCCCGTCAGGCGTTCATTGGATCACAAATCTCCCTCAGGTGGCCCCTGCTCCCCAAAATCTCCTCAGATAAGCATTAAGAGCCAGTAATTACAGGCCTCAGCCTCGCTTTTTTGTCTCCTAACGTTATAGAGAAAATCATTCTGGGAGTTAGTGAAAATGCCCGGAAAACAGCACAGTCGCTGGTCATAGCCAACATGAGGGGAAAATCCAGTTTGACAAACTTAATTTCCTTAATTTTCACCCACGTAGTTGACCAAGGGGAGCTAGCTGAGGTGATCTTTTTGGGTTTCAGTAAAGATTTTGACATGGTTTCTGACCCTATCCGTCTGGACCCAATGTCCAGCGTAGAACCAGACAAATGCTACAAGGAATTCACAATGCGATGGGTGAACAATTGGCTGATGGGTCAGGCTCCAAGGGATCTGGTAAAAGAGGTGACATCAGGCTGGCAGCCAATCACGAGTGGGGCTCTGCAGGGCTCCATTTTGGGGCCAGGTCTCTTCAGTGGTCCCATCAATGACCTGGAAGCGGGACGGGAAGGAAACCTGAGTGTTTGTGGCTGACACTGAACGGGGAGGAGCTGCTGACTCTGTAGAGGCGGAGAGGCCTTGCAGAGGGATCCCCTCTGTCTCCTCACGCGTGTCTCTACGCCAACTATAGGTAGGGAGCAATCCCACAACATGCCAGAGTTCGGGCAGACGCCCTCAACAACCATGCCCCCCCCCCGGCTTCACCATCGCCCTCCGCGCTTGCGCCGCCGCGGCAGCGCGCGCGCGCGCGGCTCAATATGCGCATGCGCAAACCCCCGAAGGGCTCGAAAGGACGGGCGCGGCGAGTGAAGAAAGGGCGGAAGCGCGGAGCGTCGCTGCAGCTTTGCGCATGCGCAGCCGGAAGCCGGCGCCTGCCCCTGGATAAGAGGCGGGGAGGCCCCGTTTGAGTCCTTTTTCCCCGCCGGAGCCGCGGCAGTCGCCATGTGAGTGCGGTGGGGCCGGGAGGGGCTGGGGGCGTTTGGGAGGCTTCTGGGAGGCTTCTGGGGCTGGGAATGGG
>MU011976.1:0-16445 GCA_011074415.1 Stictonetta naevosa
CTATTCAGATCATCATATAATCTTATTCCTAGATTGTTCCCTTGTATTTGTGACAATAAAAAGAACAAGGGTCTTATGTACCCCACATAGCATACTCCTGACCAGTTTTCGGGTAGTCTCTTGTAGGCGTGTTTGCCACACACCCAATAATATCCCTTTAGGGCCCACGTCCCATTTGGAAAAGGGCCATCCCATCCTTCTTTATTCCTTGGAGCGTGAAAGTACAGAGTATCTTTGTTACCGAGTGGTCCTGTTACATTGTCTTTTCCATATGTACACCTCTAAGCCCCTGAATCGGATTTCCGCTCACAATTACAATCAAGTCCTTTTTGGCAACCTGTCATATTATAAGCTGACCAGAAATATTTAAAGAACACTCGCCCCCCATTTTCATTTTGTCATTTCCAGTGGTAGACCCTTACCACATGTTGTTCATTAGTGGTATTATCCCGCTGACAGCTCAAGATCTGACTGTGAAATTGTCTCGTCGCTTGTGCTCTTGCCACGGCTTCACATCCAGGTCCAAAAAATTCCTTATATGGACATTTCAGCCAAGTCCCATTTCTCAGCTGGACATGTGTGGTATTCCATTTCCCATTGTGTGCTGTGCAGTTTATAGGTTTACATTCAGAATCAGCACAATCATATCCATGGGACAGAGTCCAATTGCAAATGCTTTTTCCCACTGCTACTGTTCCTGTTCTGTTTAAACACTAGATACCTCGATCTGATGAGTGCAATTGCCACGGGCCTTCTTCCTCTTTCCAAAATTGTGTCCCATTATGAACTTCACTCAAATTACTAACCCACCACTTAGGTTCGACCGGGCCAGCTACCCAGGGCCAACTTCCAGCTCCCCCCGGTCCTCCACAAACCCAGCAGTTACTAAGGCTAAAGGCCTTAGCCATGTCCTCCCCCAGAGTGAGAAAGTTTTTCCTCCATTCTTGCTCATGGCTCTATTGCCCCTGTAATAACAATATTAAGAAGTATAACATTTCTTATTCTTTGTTCTGTCCAGTCTTGTGAGCGTAGGAAATCAAGAGGCTGAGCCCGCTTCCAGGATTTGGGCTTTGTTACCATTCAGCTTTTCGGGGTGATCCGGCTCCTGGAAAACTAATCACAATTTTATATGGATTTTAAAAGGTTCATATGTTATTTTTCTTGGGACAACCTAACCTTAGTGCGGGAGAAGTCTGGTCGAGGTCCTCTCACTTGGCAGTCAATACCCATAGGGATTGCCTCCCTCAGTAGACCATATACACCGCAGTGGAGAGTCCTGCCCTGGTCTTGCCTTCTCCCTTTTCTCTGTCCAGGTTTGTCCCCTTTATCTGGTGCCCTTAATTCACGCAGAGCTTCATTACCAGATTATTAGTTCCAGTTCCCCAGGAGTGGATTCAACCCTTCAAGCTTCAGTAGTTTTTGGTCCCTTTACTCTGGATGTGTGTATCCAACCCCTTTCTGCTGTTGTCACAGCTGTTTCAGTAGTAAGTAAAACAAGAAAGGGCCCTTCCCATATAGGAGATAGGCTTTTTCCTTTCCACGTTTTTATTAGAACCTTATCTCCCAGTTTTAACTGGTGGATTGCAAATCCTAAAGGTGGTGTTTGAGCCATCATCCCAATTTCTCTAAGTTCTTCTAATCTCCTTCCAATGATATTATATACTTCTGGATATTATGATCCTCAACTACATTATTCCCTAGAGGCATCCCTTGAGAATAAGGCATGCCATATAACATTTCATATGGTGATAACCCAATCTCACTGTGTGGTTTAGTTCTAATGTTTAAAAGTGCCAATGGTAAGCATTTCATCCAGGTCATTTGTGTCTCAATCATTAATTTAGCCAATTGTTGTTTTATTGTTTGATTCATTCTTTCTACTTTTCCCGAGCTTTGTGGGTGCCACGGAGTGTGGTATTCCCACTGAGTACCTAATGATTGACATAACAATTGTATTATTTTAGAAGTAAAGTGTGTGCCCTGATCAGAATCAATATACTGGATTATCCCGTATCTAGGTATTAAGTGTTCTAATAAATTTGTTTACCACCTTTTGTGCTGTAGCCCATGCTACAGGATAAGCTTCAACCCATTGTGTTAAATGATCCACTATTACCAATAGACACTTTATCCTCCCTACCTTGGGCAATTCAGTGAAATCAACCTGTACTTTTTCGAAAGGTCTATAAGCTGTCTTTCTCCCCCCTGTGGCTGCTTGTCGAAACACTTTTTTATTTATCTTCTGACAAGTTAAACAACCTTGTGTAATTTGCTTTGCTCTTTCATATATCCCAATGCAACCGAGTTGTTTAAGGAAATGATCACTTAATGCCTTTGTACCCCAATGGGTTTGTGCATGTAATTGTCCTAATATTTGTCTCATGTAGGCTTTTGGCAATATCTCTCGTCCGTCAGGCAGTGTCCACTTTCCTTGTTCTAACTTAGCCCCTATTTTCTCCAATTTTGTTTGATCCTCAGGGGTAAACTTTTTTTTCCCCTTCTTCTCATCTTTCTTCCTCTTTTATTACATTAATTTTAATGACCTGAGTCCTCAAGGCCACTTTCTGGGCTTCTTTATCTGTTAAATTATTTCCCCTGATTCGGTAATCTAATCCCTTTTGGTGTCCTCTCACATGTACCGCTGCTATCTCCTTCGGTTCTCTTAATGCCCTTAAAATTTTCACTATTAATTCTTGATGTATGAGATTCCTCCCTTGAGTGTTAATTAAACCTCTTTCTTTGCAAATTTTTCCAAAAGTGTGGACCACCCCACATGCATATTTTGAATCTGTAAATATAGTCCCACTTTTTCCCTTTAATAGTTCCAGGGCCCTGCATAAGGCGTACATCTCACAAGCCTGAGCCGACCATGATGGACTCAAAGGCCCTGATTCCACAGGTTCTAGGTCCTTGTTAATAATTGCATATCCTGATTTTCTTTTTCCTTCCAGTACTTGGGAGGAACCATCTACAAACAGTGCTTCCCCTTTCTCCAACTCAGTATCCCTTAAATCTGGCCTCACCTCAGTCTGGGTCTCAATTACCTCTAAGCAGTTATGTTGTAATTTTTCAGATGGTCCTCCAAACAAAAATTGTGCTGGACTCTGAGCAGAGGTTACCCTCACTTCTAAGTCAGGGGAGTCAGTTAATAATGCCTTTAATTAATAATGCCTTTAGGATTTGGCTATCCATTAACCATGTTTCTGCTTTCTGTTGTAAAACACTTCTGACATTGTGTGGAGTATACACCTTTAGAGGGGCACTAAAGGTAATCTTCCTAACTTCCTCTATAATGCTGTAGTGACTAAAGCTTGGAGACAAGCAGGCCAGCCTCTGCTTACTGGATCAAGTAATTTAGGACAATACCCCACGGGTTTCTTAATCCCTGCCCAGTCTTGAGTAAGAACTCCATATGCTGTCTGGTTTGATGTATTCACAAAAAGATAGAAAGGTTTTTCCAGATCTGGGAGGCTTAATAAATGTGCTTGTATTAATGCCTTTTTTATTTCCTCAAATTTTTGATCATCTTCTGTGAACCACTTAAGTTGTTTATTAGTTATTTTCTCATATAGGAATTTGACCTTCTCACTATAGTTCTCGAGCCATGGTCTACAATATCCTAATAATCCCAATATTTGCCGAATTTCCTTTTTAGTTTGTGGGGGTCTTAAATATAGGATACCAGATATCCTGTCAGGATCTATCTTCTTTTTCCCTTCACTCAGCCAATGCCCTAAGTATTTTACTTCCTGCTCCACAAACTGCAATTTTGATCGAGACACCTTTAATCCCCTTTCTCCTAGAAAATTTAATAATTTAATAGTGGCTTCTCGGGTTCCTTCCTCAGTTTCTCCTGCCACTAATAGATCGTCCACATATTGCAATAATTTTACTTCCCTGGGCAATGTGAAATCTTATAAGATCTTTTCTAAAGTTTGTCCAAATAGATTTGGTGACTCTGTAAACCCCTGTGGTAGCACAGTCTATCTTAATTGCTGTTTTTGTCCCATTTCAAGATCCTCCAATTCAAAGGTGAAATAATCTCTGGATCCCTCATCCAGAGGGAAGCCCAAAAAGCATCTTTCAAATCTATTATACTACAACAAGTATGTCTGGGAGATATATGACTCAGTAAAGTATAGGGATTTGCCACCACAGGAAATTTAGTGATTGTTCGCTAATTAACAGCTCTCAGGTCCTGTACCATCCTGTATGACCCATCCAATTTCTTTACGGGGAGGATGGGTGTATTATGAGGTGGCATACATGGTTCTAAAGTTCCTTTCTCCAAAAGTCTGTCTACTACAGGTTTTAATCCTTTTCGACCCTCCATTGGTATAGGGTATTGTTTGATTCTAATTGGACAATGTGGATCTATTATTTGAACATTTATGGGTGCCATTTCTATCTTTCTAGTTTCCCCTTCCTTATACCATACTGAAGGGTTAATGGCTTCCTCATCTTCTTGTGTTAAAGTGTATAATTTAATCTGCAATTTGTCCCCTTGGCTATGAATGCTCAAGTTTAATTTCAAAATCAAATCCCTTCCTAATAAATTGTACTCCGCTTCAGGGAGCAAAAGTAAATCATTAAAACAAATTTTCTTTTCTGTTTCTACTTCTATGTCTTTTAAGACAGGTACTTTAAAAGGCTCTCCTTTTGCCCCTACTATCGATACCTAACTTTTCCCTTTTTCTATTCCTTTTGGAAGTTTTTGAATAGTGGATTTTTCAGCCCCTGTGTCCACTAAGAATAAAACTTCTTCTTTATGGGGACCAATTAAAAGTTTTATCAAGGGCTCTGTTGATGTTGAAGCCCCCAGAAAACATAGCTCTTGACACCCCTATTCCTCTTTGAATATTTTCTCATCTTGTTCCCGCTTACGACAGTTCCTCTGAACATGCCCCTTCTTGTTGCAGTAGTACCAGAGGGGAATTGTGAATCTCTCTTGATAAGGCTGTCCCCTGTGTGTTTTGTCTACCCCTTTTTCCCTTCTTTCTCTGGACAGGGTCTTATTTTTCTGACTTTCTCTTACTGCCGCTACAAAGATCTTGGGTTTTGCTTTTTGTTTCTCCTCATCTCTCCTGACATACACTTTCTGTGCTTCCCTAAGTAATTCTTCTAATCCACTCTCTGGCCAGTGTTCCAGTTTTTCTAATTTCCTCTTTATGTGCCCCCAGGATTTAGCTACAAATTGTGTTCTAAGGAGTGCGGTTCCGGCTACTGTATTCGGGTCAATTCCAGAATACATTTGTAGGCTTTTTTAAATCTCTCCAACCATTCTGTTGGAGATTCATCTTTCCCTTGTTGTTCATTAAATGCTTTATGAATATTTTTCCCTCGGGGAACTGCTTCCCTTATTCCCTGTATGATTAATGTTCTCAAGTCCCTCACATTCTGTCTTCCTTGTGGCTGTTGATGATCCCAGGGGGGGATCCACATTTGTCCATTTCTGGTCTCCCGGGAGTCCTGCCTGATTTTGTCTTTCCCAAATCCTCATTCCAGGTTGCCTAATCATTCCCTTTTCCTCAGCAGTAAATAAGATCCCTTAAAATGGACTGTATTTCTTCCCAGGTATAAGTATTGGGGCCTAGGAACTGGTCTAGTTTTTCAGCTACTCCAAGGGGGTCATCTAATAAGGTCCCCATTTCTTTCTTGAAGTTTCTTACATCTGTGGTATTTAATGGGACTGCCACAAACCCGATGCCTCCCTGATTGCCTCCGAGGCGTATTTCTCATAAGGGATATAGAGAAGCTCCCTCAGATGCGGCAGTCCTACTTCTCGTACATGAAGCCAGAGGTCGGTCTAATTCTGGTGTTGGTGGTGGTGGAGGCAGGGGACACAGTGGTACTAATGGAGATTCCATGGCTACCGGAGGGGGAGCCACCGCCGGGGGTAGATTGTTAAGATATGGAGGTGGTGGGGATGGTAGGTTATCTAGTGGCTCCCATTCATCATCTTTTTCTTTTTCCTGTTTTTCTTCTTCTTCTTCGGACTTCTCATCTGCTCTTAGTGTAAATATTGAGGCTGGAAAAGGATGTGAAGTCCTGATCCATAACTCTGCATAATCACTTTCCTCCTGACTATAAGGTTTCTTTGAATTAACATGTGTATTTAAGGCCTGGCAAATCCATTCTTCAAAGGATCCAAAAACAGGCCAAAAGACATTTGGTCTTAGAGGCTCCTTGGACCATTCTGCCATACAATGCTGGATCTTTTTCCCTCTCTGGGGCCCCTATTGTTCCAATTTTTAATCATTATCCCTAATGGACTTTCTGGTGGTATGTCTGGTAATTTTCTCCTTTTTTCTGATCTTGGGTCTTCGATTTTATCTGACCCATCTAGGAATTTTACTGTGGCAATTCCTACAGCCCTCGGTTACCTAGTAAGTGTGTCTTGCAGGGGGTTTAGGATCTATCACCCATCCACGAACCCTATAGGAATCGCTTCAGTCCTTCACCAGCCAAGTCCCTCGCAAGAGATTGGAACCGCAGTTAGAAGACCTCTGCACTCGCTTCAGAACAAGGTTCCATCTCAGTCACACCCTTACACACACAGGCAACCAAATCCCACCCAACCGAACGGTATACGCCTTAAATACTCACGACTCCGCCGTCTTCGTTCGGATCTTCGTGTGCAGAATTACAGGTAAAATACAATGATGCAGCCGGCAAGGGAGCTCATAAAAAATTCAAATTCTTTGCTTGCCTTTATTCAGGTTTGAGATGGTGTTAGTCACGACCTGACTCAAACAGGAGCCACCAAGTGGTAGGGCGCCCTTCCTAGATCAAGTCAGAATTCAGGAACCAAGACCATCCTGGACGAGCCCCCAATTGTGATAAATGATTGAGTCCCAAATAGGATTCTAATTAAAGTTTGTAATTTATTAAGCGAATAAAGGCAAACAAACAGCGCTGGGTGTGCTGGGAGTCTATGCTCCACCAAGACGCACATCTGTTACATCAGGTGGCTGATTTTTATGCTCCTAGACTAATACATATTCATCACTACTCCTAGAAAGGGCAGGGTTATTATAATTTGTTCCTGGAATCCGAACCCTCTCCGGACGCATGTGTATCAGTATCTGGTGGTCTCTCTGGGGGTCTCTTGTGCTGAAGGCTCGTAGTCTTCCTCCCAGGCTTTGTCCTTCAGTCATCCTTCAACTCCCCCTTTCTCTTTATTTGGTGATCTCTTTGCCGGATGTCAGAGGCTTGGGTAGCGTCCCATGCAAAAGTCAGGAGTTTCTGAAAAACTCCTTGGTCCTCTTATCTCCCAGACCCGTGTCTCAATGTTCAGCATTCAAACCCTCTATTTACACGAATTGCTGGACCCTTCCTTTGCATGATACAAGAATTACGTACACTAATCACTCTGTTTTTCTTGGACAGAAGGTTATATTTCATCATGCGGCCCTAGCATTGTTCCATACTGACACGAATCAAATGAACACATTTCCCAATGAGTGTTTACTGGTAGCACCTGAAAGAATCCATACTGTTTAACATGTAGATAAATGATCATAAGTACGGACTTATTTTACTGGTGGTAATTTAGTAGTAACTTATAATATGTAGTATTTGCTTTACTGCTAGCAGTTTGTAGTAATTTGTTATTAGGAACTTTACAAGAAAAAAGAGCAACAAAGTTTCCTGGTCCTTGTGTATTACAGAATCCTGCAAACTCACTGACATGATCTTTACACACTTGTGGGTCATGTAACCCTCACAGGTCCTGATGTTTACAGCTTGATGATGCCTTTGGGATGGTCCTCAGAGCTGCAGGAGCAACCACAGATCAGGGGCTTGGTGACAGTCCTTTGCTGCAGAGAACAGACCAAACCCACTGGGGCTGGACTGTTCAGGCTGCCAAATAGCATGAACTTAGCTTTTTCTGCTTAAGTTTGCTGCTCCTTCATACACACCCTGGCCTGTGGCTCATCTCCGCGAGGAGGAGGAGACAAACCTCTGCAGGTGCCACACTAAGGGAGAAATATTCCATCTGTATGAGGGCTGGTTTGGTGGAGAAGTGGTTGGTGGGGATGAGCCCTGGGTTCTTTCCACCTTTCACCACCAAGGGAGGCTTGAGTCTGTAGTTCAGTGTTTGTAAGTCCCATAGGCGCCTGCAATCCTGCGTTCTTAAGACCCACACTCCCTACATCATGTTTACACCTTAGTTCTCTGAGTTTGGGCTCAACATTTCCAGGGACTGGGCGCCCTGCAGTGGAAGGCTGTGTTGCATACCCTGTTCTGGTTGCAGGTGTTTTTGCCAAGTGAGCAGCAGAGGCACAATCTCCGGGTGTCCCCACCAGTGCACAGCTGCTGACTGGTGCCTCCCCCGTCCCACCAGCAAGGGGTGAGCAGAGACCCAAAACACATTCGGGAAGGAGAGAGACACATCAGCTCCACCAGTCCCTCCTCTGCAAGTCTGTGCCTGACCCCAGCAGCTCTGGGTTTGGTGAGCTGAGATGGAGCAGCAGTGGCGGTGGAGGGAGAAAGACATAGAGGCACAGTCAGGGATAAATTGGAAATGGGTTATGAAGAGATATGGGCAGCTAATAGCTACTGGAAGACTGAACCAACCTTTTCAGTGCATCCTTGAGCTCCTGGTTCCTCATGCTGTAAATGAGGGGGTTCACTGTTGGGGGCACAACTGAGTAAAGAACTGCCACGACCAGATCCAGAGCTGGGCAGGAGATGGAGGAAGGCTTCAGGTAGGAAAATATGGCGGTGCTGACAGTCAGAGAGACCACGGCCCAGTGAGGGAAGCATGTGGAAAAGGCTTTGTGCCGTGCCTGCTGAGAGGGGATTCTCAGCACAGCCCTGAAGATCTGAGCATAGGACAGCACAATGAATACAAAACATCCAATACCTAAACAGAAGCTAAATGTGATGAGCCCAACTTCCTGGAGGTAGTCTGATTCAGAGCAGGAGAGCCTGAGGATCTGGGGAACTTCACAGAAGAACTGGTTCACAGCATTGCCTCGGCAGAGCTCTAATGAAAATGTACTGGCAGTGAGCAGGACAGCAGTGAGAGCCCCACTGCCCCAGGCAGCTGCTGCCATGGTGACACAGTCTCTGCTGCCCAGGAGGGTCCCATAGTGCAGGGGCTTGCAGATGGCCACATAGCGGTCGTAGGCCATGATGGTGAGGACAGAATACTCCGCTGACATACAAGAGACAAACAGAAAGACCTGTGCAGCACAACCTGAGTAGGAAATGGCCCTTTTGTCCCAAAGGCAATTGGCCATGGCTTTGGGGAGAGTGGTGGAGATGCAGCCCAGGTCGAGGAGGGCGAGGTTGAGGAGGAAGAAGTACATGGGGGTGTGGAGGCGGTGGTCGCAGGCTACGGCTGTGATGATGAGGCCGTTGCCCAGGAGGGCTGCCAGGTAGATGCCCAGGAAGAGCCCGAAGTGCAGGAGCTGCAGCTCCCGCATGTCTGTGAATGCCAGGAGGAGGAACTCGGTGATGGAGCTGCTGTTGGACATTTGCCACCCATGGGCTTAAAGTACCTGTGCAGGGAGGAAAAAACAGTGACAATTTTAGAACAGACTTCAAGTAAATTCATTTCTCAGAAAGTCTCCACTAGCTATGAACACCCCCTTCTAATTTTCTGTGGGTCCTTCCTTCAGCTCTGTCTCTAGAGCTCTGCTTTTTGCTGCTCTTTTGTGCCATGAGGAGCAGGTCTTCTGCCCTCTGAGTCCGAAGGAGTCAGCCTTGCTCTGCAGCAGCGGGTTGATGGGAATGTTGGGGGAAGGGGCCAGTCCTGATGTTCACATTTGTCAGATGAAGCCACCCATAACACAGAAGTACTCATTAACTTCTACACTCCAAGTGCTAGGGAATGGGGATGGAAACAGGCAGTTTTTTTTTTTGTTTGTTTTTTTTTTTTTTTAACGTTCCCCCTATCTCACCAGGGGACTGTACTTGCATGTCTAAACCCTCAGCATTTCTGCTGCTCTCAGGGAGAAGAGAGTGAGCCCTGAGAGGCAGAAAGATTGCCTGTGGCTTAGTGTACAACGAGGGAGCTGCTCTATCCCTGTAGCTCATTGTCAACTGCCCTGAGGTTCATATTTGTGAGATGAAGTGTGATGACACTCATCTGTCACCACTAAAGGAAGGAGACACTGCTGGGAGAAAAGGTATCCACAGCAGATCACTAAGCATCTCAGCCTTTTTCAAGCACACATTTCATTTAACCATCCGAACAGCATTTCACTGCTTGTAGCATCTCTATGCTTCTCCATGTGTCTATCAGATAACACGAAGATGCTGAGGGTTATAGGTATATCCTGGAGGGCATCTCACAGCTCAGAAGGATACCTTCATTGTCCAAATGATGGCACCCTGCTCAGGGAGCTTCAAGCTCATTCTCCAGCCCAACAGACAGCATTGCCCACAGGCCCACAGGTTAGAGGAAAGATGGGGCACCTCATTCCCAAGGAGGTATCTGCATGGGAGGACCCCTGAAGTAAGTGCCTGAGCTTGCAGCTGAAGCCCCCCCTTCCCAGATAACCTGACAGCAGTACCTACAGCAGCAGCAGCAGAAGGCCAGCAGAGTGAGCTGGGCATTCAGGAAAGCCTTTCCCTCCCTAAGTTGTGCAAACCACCTCCCAAGCAGTGACAGTGCAGGGCAGTCACCCTCAGCCCTGTGCTGTGCAGCAGGAAATGGGCACCTGGAAGAGAGATGCACTTTGCCTCCTCTGCTGGTTCAGTGGGCAAGGAAGTGGCTGGCTCAGGCTCTGAATGCCACAGCTATAAGAGCAGGGGAGTTATGAATGGGAATGCTTAACAAAGGCACCTGCACTGCAAGTGATGGCCTGGGGTGCCCATACCTCACCTGCTACCCATTTTTTCCCATGGCAGCTCCCTCTCACTCACTGCCCATATCTGCTGCCTTCAGCTGTCCCTGCCAGGAAATATTTTGCTGTCCCCAGATCTTCTCCCTGTCTCTGCTCACAGACACCATCCCTGCCGCTGTCATCCAGCTTTGCCCTGAAGCTTCTGTGTGTGTGCAGGGGCTAAAGAAAAGGTCACAAAAGCCCTGATAAGTTGAAAGGTGATTCTGGATCTTTCTGTCAGCTGACAGGTGGTGAAGACCATTGCTGAGATTCCTCATAAGTCTCAGAGTCTCAGCCTCTTTTGGGAGTCTCAGCCTCTTCAGCAACCCGGCAGTTGTTTCCTATTCCCACCCAGCCGAGAACCAGAGAAAAGTGGAAGTACAGACTCAGGAAAGCACAAACTCAAGCAGCAAGCCCCTGCCTTGACTGAACATGGGAAAAGTCCCCATACCTGGGAATGCTTTGGAGCTGTGAGCAGCCTGACACAGGCAGTAGCCTTGTCACCAGCAGGACCCTGCCCTGTCCAGCCAGGGGACTTCTTCCACCCACAGCTTCTCCCCGCAGCTCCCTGGGCAGGATGAGTGCTGAGCCTGGCAGGTGGCAGAGGTCCTGCCCCAGCACACAGCCCCTGGGGCACAGCAGGGACCCTGCTCTGCACCACAGCCCTGGGCACCCCCTGCCTGCTTCACAGTCCTTTGCACTTTTTCAGTAACAGTCTCTGGAATGAGTATTCTTCTAAAAGATCTTACGGGCTGTGGGCCATGCTGCTTTTGTGGGACCCTTACAGGTACCGCACGCAGCATTGCTCTGCAGCCAGGGACTTACCGGGTCAAGAGCTGCAATGTTTCTCCTCCAGAGTGCTCTCTTCATCCTCCCACTCAAGGCTGCCTTTAACCTCTCTCTGCCTCCCTCTCCTCCCTGTATCCCCTGCAGGCAGTGCCCCCAGCCCTGCTGTGCTGTGCAGAAGAGCTGATCCAGGGCAGAGCTGTCTCTCTGCAGCACTGCCCTCTTGACAGATCTCTGTCCCAGGAGCCCAGTCCAGCTCAGCAGCAGAGGCCCAGCCCAAGGCATCACTTTCTCTCACCATCTTAGCTCCCTGGAGCTGCCCCTTGGGCTCCTGTGGAGCCTACCTGGAAACAGGATGAAGAAATCTCTTGTGTTCCCTCCCTCAGCTGGGGAGAGACTATTCTTGCCAGCAGTGTCATTGCTTATATCACAGAAAAAGTTAGGTTTAGAATCGTCTTTCATAGAATCATAGAATGATTTAGGTTGGAAGAAACCTTAAAAATCACTTAATTCCAACCCCATGCCATGGCAGGGACACCTTCCACTAGACCAGGTTGCCCAGAGCCCCTTCCAACCTGGTCTTGAACATGTTCTAGGACCTCACTACTCTCCTAGTGAAAAATTGCTTACTAATATTTAATCTAAACCTACACTTTTTAAGTTTAAAACCATTACCCTTGTCCTAACACAACACTCCCAGATGAAGAGACCCTTCCCAGCTTTCCTGCAGAGCCTCCTCTAAGTACTGGAAGGCCGCTATAAGGTCTCCCAAGAGTCCTCTCTTCTCCAGGCTGAACAACCCTAGCTCCCTCAGCCTGTCTTCGTAGGAGAGGTGCTCCAGCCCCTTGTGGCCCTCCTCTGGACCCACTCAAACAGGTCCCTGTACTGTGCTTTTACAAGCATTCGCCATTTACTTTTTTTTTTTTTTTTTTTTTTAATGTTTCTACACCTGTTCAGGAGTGATATCTGGGTGCATCCTTTGTGAGCTGGACATCAGATGCAGCTCCAAAGTTGGTAACTTGTGCTTATAAAGTGGAAAGAACCTTTCACTACAATCAACAAGATCAGAACTTCCTTTGGCAGACTTTATACAACCCCATTCACAACAGGACTCTGCACTTTCTCTCCTTACTTCTGAAAATCATGGCTTTCTCCTAGATATCTCTTAAACCTAGCTACACCCTAACTAGATCCTTCAAGACAGTCTTAAAAGACTACTCCTTCCTATTCCTTTGCCGTAAGCAAATTAGCAGCATACAGCGTTTCTGTGGCTTCCCATAAAGCAGCGCACTCCACCACATGATCTGAAACAGAAGAAAATGCTCCTTTCCAAGAGCACTACATGGTGCCCAGCTGCTCCTTCAGACCAACAGCTTCATGCATTGCATCTTCAAAAGTCTCCTGGTTTTCCATAGACCTCTTCAAATCAAACCACGGATAAGCAGTATCCCAGTGACTGCTGGTTTTTTATTACAATTAGTTTGCACAACTACTGAAATAACCAGACTCCCTCTTCATTCTTCCATAGAGCCATGGTTTGCTGTATCCCACATCAATGTTGCTATAGAAGGGAGAGAGCCATCGTTATAAGCTGGCAGGACACATTCTTAACCTTCTTGCTCCACAAGCTTCAGTATCTTTAGCCCCGGTGTAAGTTGCTGTCCAGCATTTGGAGAGCAAAACATCACCCGCTTTACAAATAGAACACTACCTTTTTTCTTTTTTTTTTTTTTTTTTTAAAAAGTCCATATTCAGGGTTTTTTTGCCATTCTTTGGAAAGCTCTGTTCTTCTGCTTACTATGTCAGAAACATACAAGCTCTACAAGAGGAAGTTTGGTTTTTAACTTGTATTTTAAAATTAAGATGAAAAATACACATTTCTTCCCAGAGGAGATTGCATCCACGAAGTAGCCTTTCATTTGACAGGCCAGGCATGTTCCTTCACAGCTCACATCTAGCAGATCCCTACTGGAAGCTTGACAGAGAAACACAAAATTAATTATTTTGTTGACGTGCATTTCAAACTCAACTCACAAGAATAGGTATACCATTCTGTGTTCTGTTTGTCATTGCAGTGAAGGAAAACCTTACAATTCTGTGAGAATTTGCTGAGTCTTAAAAGTTACGTAGCCACACAAATAATAAAAAACAACATAGTTTCTTCTTTCCTGCTCCCTCAGGAAATGCAAAATAGCAATGCCGGCTGATTAGAGCCTGTAAATCTCTGATCCAAGGGGTCCGAGGTGTCCTTTTAATACTTGAACATATCACATAAGCCACGATGTTCCAACCATCTCTTAATGACTGCATCAGTATTTCACTCCTTCTGTCACTGACACTGATAGACAAAGACACTTCCATCCACATTGTCAGCAGCCAGGGAAGGACATATGTTTTTCTTGAACAGCCATGTCCACTTTTCCTGGGCTAATATTGAGAGGTGGGCTGTTAGAAAGTTGTACCAATGTAAGCATGTTTTCTTCCCAGGACGTACAGATCCTAATGCTTTTATTTGCCTTCATTTTTTAAGTCTCTGTATCAAGCTAGATAAATCACCATTGGAAATAAGGTAAAACAAGAGTTTAACTTGAAAACCTATGAGCAAGAAGTGTAAGCTGAAATGAAAAATTTCTTCTGAACTCTGCTGTGACACTGTGCCAAGCTGTTTCCCCAGAGGGCAGACCCAAGGCGCTGCCAGCACCAGAGCTAAGAGATCCTCATTTGCAAAATCTCACTTGAGGGTGAGCCTCTCCTCCCATGTGGCTCCTTGGTGGAGCAGCATGACAGTAGGCTATGGGAGAGACTGCTGAAAGCTCGTTGAGCTCCAGAGTCCCCTCTGGGGGTGAGGATGAGTTATCTCCCCATGGATGGACCCAGGGTTGGAGGGGAGAGAGTTGAAGCTCTGTCTTCTCAGGGACACCCAAACCTCACCTTCTGTCCTTTGCCATGTACAGGCCTCAGTTTCGTCCTCCCTCAGATTTGTCTGGGGCCAGAACCTGAAGGAGAGAAGGTTCTCGGTTAAATGTTAGTTGGTGCATGGTTAACAGTTGGACCTGATAATCTCAGAGATCTCCGCCAACCTAAGCGATTCCACAATAGCACCATCTGGTGCACATCAGCATCATCACTTGTTTCTCTGGTAATCACAGATGTGTGTGCTGCTGATTTTACAAACTTGCTGGCAGACTAGTCCGCCCCTTGGAACTAATGGCTGCATACAGGGGCGGGGAAGAAGAGAGAAGAGGTTCAACAAAAAGAGCAAAGATCAGCCATGCTTCTCACAGCATCTCCCTTTGCAAAGGCAAGTGATCTTCAAAGCCCACAGACACCGTGTCAGCTCCTTCAACTGGCTGCCAGCCTGTGATTGCCACCCACAGAGGGTGAATGCCATCATATTGGCAATTCAGGAAATCATTAGGTAACATTCCCTAATCTCAAAGACAGATTCTGTAGCCGGATAAATCACCACAGGAAATCAGGTAAAACAAGAGTTTAACTTGAAAACCTATGAGCAAGAAGTGTAAGCTGAAATGAAGAATTTCTTCTGAACTCTGCTGTGACACTGTGCCAAGCCGTGAGGTCAAAACACCTCTCTGTGATGCTGCGAGGGCCACGAGGTCCTAACACTGCTCCGTGATGATGTGCCAGGCCATGTGGTCCCAACGCTGCTCTGTGACACTGTGAGGGCTGCAAGGTCACAACACCTCTCGGTGATGCAGTGCTGGGTCATGAGGTTCCGACACCCCATTGTGTCGCTGGGCTGGGCCACTGGCACTGCTCTGCACCGGTCCTGACAGTGGCACTAGCAGCAGCTGCAGTGGTGGTGGAAGCATGGTGAGAGTGTGGGGAGCCATGGCCCCTGCCTGCCTCCTCTTCCTCCTCCTGGTGGCCCTGTGTGCCCAGGGTGCCCAGGCTGGTGGGCAGGGCCAGGGCTAACACCAAACCCTGGGTGGCATGGTGCTGCGCAGCACACATATTGATGGATGGGATGGGGATGGGATAGCAGCAGGGCCGGGTGGGCACTGTGGGCAGGGGGCAGGCAGGAGGCAGAAGCCCGACAGGGATGCACGGTGGGGACGTGGTTGCTGCGGGGTTGTTTCCTGCCGGGGGGGCTGGGAGAGGCACTGGGGCCGAGAAGCTGGGGTCTGATCCCCTGTGGGGCTGAGGCTGCTGGCCCCTTCGGCACTTAGGAAATCTCCACCTGTATCTTTGTCCCATGACATTGCCTCAGCCCCCTCCAGTCTCTGCGGGTCTCTGGGGAAGAGGCAGAGCACAGCATGCCATGGGAACTTCTCTCATCTGTGCTAGATTTTAGATGGTGCTGTTGGTTCTCCTAATCCAGTTTAGCTGGATCCTGGTTTGGAGCCTCAGGAGGATCCCCAAGGTATGTTGTGAGTGACCTTCCTTGAAGGAAGATGGCTACTGTGCCGTAATAGTTTATTCAGGGTCTTCCAAGTGGGTTTGTGCCTTGAGGGGGCTTGCATAAATGAGCCCTGAATATTTCTTCACCTGGGCAGATGCCACCCCTGCCCATCTTCATAGAGGAGGGAGAACCCAGGCAGACATTCATATTCAGGCCACATCATTACCTGACCTCCAGCCAGTGCTTGCAGGTCACTGAAGAAGAAGCAGTCCCCAAGAGGCAACGGAAGCTCCCCTTACCTGTGTCTGATCCCACTTGTACCCACAGGCAGTATTGGTCAAGTGCCTCTGTGGAATCCTGCTCCTGAGCCTGCCAGTTTGGGTCCCACAGGTGCTAAGCTGTCAGTGTTCATTTCCTTGCTATTTGCTAACGCTTTGTTGAGCTAGCTCAGCAAGGGT
>MU011976.1:21445-32071 GCA_011074415.1 Stictonetta naevosa
CCACCGCCCGAAACACTATCCTGGGCCTTGAAAAGCAAGTCCTATGGCGACATGGCACCCCAGAAAGAATTGAGTCAGACTATGGGACTCATTTCCGAAAAAACCTTATAGACACTTGGGCCAAAGAACATGGTATTGAGTGGGTGTATCACATCCCCTATCACGCACCAGCCTCCGGTAAAGTTGAGTGATACAATGGACTGTTAAAGACTACACTGAAAGCAATGGGTGCTGGGACATTCAGAAATTGGGATACACATTTGGCAAAGGCCACCTGGTTAGTCAATATTAGGGGATCTGCCAACCGAGCTGGACCTGCCCAATCAAACCTACTACGTACAGTAGAAGGGGATAAAGTTCCTGTAGTGCATGTAAGAAACATGCTGGGTAAAACAGTCTGGGTTACTCCTGCCTTAGGAAAAGGCAAACCCATTTGTGGGATCGCTTTTGCTCATGGACCTGGATGTACTTGGTGGGTAATGCAAAGGAATGGGGAGGTCCAGTGTGTACCTCAAGGGGATTTAATACTGGGTGAGAATAGCCCATGAGTTGAGTTGTATTATGTTAATTATTATATAATACTGTGTGTCATCACTACCATAGATGAAAATGGTGATTAATTAGAATGTATTGGAAAGAGTGTAACCTGAGCATGACATAAATGGTATGGAATAAGGGGTGGATATATGTCCTGGTTTCAGTTAGGATAGAGTTATTTTTCCTCCTAGTAGCTGGTAGGGTGCTATGTTTTGGATTAGGATGAGAAGAGTGCTGATAACATGCTGCTGTTTTAATTGCTGCAGAGCAATGCTTACACTAAGCCAAGGACTTTTCAGCTTCTCGCTCTGTCCTGCCAGCGGGCAGGTTGGGGGTGCAGCAAGAGCTGGGAGGGGACAGACCCAGGACAGCTGACCCCAACTGGCCAAAGGGGTATGCCATACCATCTGACGTCATGCTCAACAATATATAGGGGTGGCTAGCCGGGGGGGGAAGGCCGGCTGCTCGGGGTTGGGCTGGGCATCGGTCAGCGGGTGGTGAGCAATTGCATTGTGCATCACTTGTTTGTATATATTATTATTATTATTTTCTATCTTATTAAATTGTCTTTATCTCAACCCACAGGCTTCACTTTCCCATTTCTATCCCCCATCTCAGAGAGGGAGGGGGGAGGGTGAGCAAACGGCTGTGTGGTGTTTAGCTGCCAGCCGGGTTAAACCACAACAGCCACCCACCTCTCCAGTGCCATCCCTGCTGCCTTGGGGTGCTATGTGACGTGCTGGGTGACCTCACAAGGCCTGCCGGCCAGCACATCTCCTGTGGGGTAACCAGGCTGCACAGTGGCAGGGACCTCACCACCACCCTTCCAGCCCCCTCCCCTCGTCCCTGGCCTTGTCTCTGCTGGCACGAGTGGCCTTGGGAGGCACTTCCTGGCCTCCCCTCGATACTGAGTTGAAAGGAAAAATGGTCTCTTCCTTGACAGAAGAATGGCGTCAAACTTGAAAAGCTTCATTAGCAGATAGGTGAAACCTTCACTAGGTTTTCTTAGATAGAAGGAAGTTTAGAAACTTTGCATCCCTGACGTTACCTTACTCACTAATTAGTCAGCTTTATCTATAAGAGCCTACAGATTTGTATCTCAGAATGAGGGCACGGTGACCCCGGCCTAGAGGATGTGTCAGAAGATTAGGTGAGGAACTCATGCTATGCATATATCCTTGGATGTGTAACCACCTAAGCTTTGTATGCATGCCTAAGATGAAAGAATAAGATTTAGATGGTTTGAGCATGGACAAGAACTGCATTCATAGAATCATAGAATCATAGAATATCCCGAGTTGGAAGGGACCCATAAGGATCATAAAGTCCAACTCCTGGTGTTGCACAGGTCCACCCAAAAGTTTAGACCATGTGACTAAGTGCACAGTCCAATCTCTTCTTGAATTCAGACAGGCTCAGTGAAGTGACTACTTCACTGGAGAGCCTGTTCCAGTACGCAACCACCCTCTCGGTGAAGAACCTCCTCCTGACGTTGAGCCTAAACTTCCCCTGCCTCAGCTTAATCCCGTTCCCGTGGGTCCTATCACTGGTGTTTATGGAGAAAATGTCTCCTGCCTCTCCGCTCCCCCTCATGAGGAAGTTGTAGACCGCGATGAGGTCCCCCCTCAGTCTCCTCTTCTCCAGGCTGAACAGGACAAGTGACCTCAGCCGTTCCTCATAAGTCTTCCCCTCTAGGCCCTTCACAATCTTCGTTGCCCTCCTCTGGACACTCTCCAACAGTTTAATGTTCTTTTTGTACTGTGGTGCCCAGAACTGCACACAGTACTCGAGGTGAGGCCGCACAAGTGCAGAGTAGAGCAGGACAATCACTTCCCTCGACCGACTAGCAATGCCGTGCTTGATGCATCCCAGGATACGGTTGGCCCTCCTGGGTGCCAGGGCACACTGCTGGCTCGTATTCAACTTGTTGTCAACCACGAGCCCCAGATCCCTCTCTGCGGGGCTGCTCTCCAGCATCTTGTTGCCCAGTCTGTACGTATAGCCAGGGTTGCCCTGTCCCAGGTGCAGGACCCGGCACTTGCTTTTGTTAAACTTCATGCGGCTGGTGATCGCCCAGCACTCCAATATGTCCAGATCTCTCTGCAAGGCCTTTCCACCCTCATCCGAGTCCACAACTCCTCCAAGTTTGGTGTTGTCGGCAAATTTGCTCAAAACACCTTCTAGTCCTACATCCAAATCCAACTAACAAACACAGTGAGGAAGACTACCGATGACCACCAGAGACCCCTGAAAGACAGTGGAAACAAATGTGTGTGTGTCAGAGAGAGTTACTGATTTTAAAGAGTTACAGGAAGTAGTATGAATGTTTTTGGGAAATCTGATTAACATATATGTTTTGCTTGTATATAACCCCTATAGCTCAAAAAGTTCTGTAAGCACACTAGGTGGAGTGATCCCCTGTGTGTCCAGCACCTCAATAAAAGAATGCCTGCTTTCTAAAACCCCAAATTGAGTCTTAGAGAGTTACTTTGACTGGCTTTTACAGTATCACCCTCGCCTCCTGCCAGCTGCTGCCTTTGCTTCCTTACCCTGACCTCTTCCTCAACTTGTCGTCTCTGCCGGGCTCCATGTTCCCCAGGCAAACACAACCCTTTACTGTCGTCACCCTCTCCCCTGCCCAGTGGGATGGCAGAGCCAGGGCAGGACATAGTAGAGTTAGGCCCTGTAGCACCCATGCAGAATGCTTGTGGCAAAGTAGGAGGGCTCTGTGGTGCAGAGGAGGCCCCATTCAGAAAAGACGAGGTTAAACAACAGCTTGGCGGGTGGGGGCTCTCCACCTTGGTCTGGCAAGGGAGGCTTCTGGCCACGAAGGGGCAAGGGATGGGTCAGCCACAATTTCTCTGGGCAACCTGTTCCAGTGACAACCAGCCCTAAAGGAGCTAACTGGCTCAAGAAACCCCCTGTAGGCCATGATCCCCTGCTGTGCAGCAGAACATGCCCACCTGCAGCTGATTGCCTTGGCAAGTCCTGGCCAAGTCCCAGGGCAGCCTTCACCAAGCGTGTCCCTGGAGAAGAGCAAGGGAGTATTGCTGTGTCTGCACGGAGGCAGAGAGGAGAAAGAGCAAGTTGTCTGTGCAGGCACCTGCCTGGGGCAGGGTGTGCTGGGGCTGGGCCAGGCCTCTTGCTCTGGCCTGGGCAGAGGGACTGGCCTGGAGGGGCACAGGCTGCATGACACCAGAGAGTTACACACTGAAGTGGGAGTGGGATGATTTATTACGAGAAATTTCCACTCAAAAAGAATGGATAGGCATTGGAACAGGTTTCCCCGGGAGATGGAGGAGTCACTGTTCCTGGGGGTTTTAAAGGAAAGGTTGTAAGTGTTATCTGAGAACATGGTTTGTGGGTAATATTGGTGGTTGGGGAACGGTAGGACTAGATGGTGTTGGAGGTCTTTTCCAACCATAATGATTCTATGATTCTATGATTTTTGTGGGCAACATGAGGAGAAGTAAAACTAATTTAAAAGCAAACAAAGAAAATAATACTAACCAAAAGTAAATAAAACAGAAGCAAGAATGAACACAACCAGAAAAGCAAGAGAAGACAGAAGTAATGTGATGTCACATAATGAGTCACATGCAAATAAAGATTAGCAGATTGTTGCCTTTGAAACACATCTAGTGATTAATTTCCTGAGTGCAACTTTGAGCTCCTGGTTCCTCATGCTGTAGATTAGTGGATTCAGTGCTGGAGGTATCACCGTATACAGAAACGAAACCACCAGGTCCAGGAATGGGAAGGACACAGAGGGGGGCTTCAGGTAGGCAAACATGAGCGTGCTGAGAAACAGGGAGATGGAAGCCAGGTGAGGGAGGCACGTGGAAAAGACTTTGTGCCGTCCCTGCTGCGAGGGGATCCTCAGCACGGCCCTGAAGATCTGTATGTAGGATAGAGCAATAAAAGAAAAGCATCCAATACCAAAAAAGGCACTAACCACAAGAAGCCCTACTTCCCTTGGGTAGGAGTTTGAGCAGGAAAGCTTGAGGATCTGGGGGATTTCACAGAAGAACTGGTCCAGGGCATTGCCTTTGCACAGAGGCAGTGAAAATGTATTGGCAGTTTCCATGAGAGCATTGAGAAAGCCACTGCCCCAGGCAGCTGCTGCCATGGTGGTACAGGCTCTGCTGCCCAGGAGGGTCCTGTAGTGCAGGGGCTGGCAGATGGCAACGTAGCGGTCGTAGGACATGATGGTGAGGAGATAAAATTCTGCTGAAATGAAGAAGAGAAACAGAAAGACCTGTGCAGTACATCCTCTGTAGGAAATGACCCTGGTGTTCCAGAGGGAATTGGCCATGGCTTTGGGGAGAGTGGTGGAGATGCAGCCTATGTCAAGGAGGGCAAGGTTGAGGAGGAAGAAGTACATGGGGCTGTGGAGGTGGTGGTTGCAGGCTACGGCTGTGATGATGAGGCCGTTGCCCAGGAGGGCAACCAGGTAGATGCCCAGGAAGAGCGTGAAGTGCAGGAACTGCAGCTCCCGTGTGTCTGCGAATGCCAGCAGGAGGAACTCCCTCACAGAGCTGATGTTGGGCATTTGATGACATTGGACATGACTGTCTGTTGGAGAGGAAAAGGTAGAAAAAGTTAGAACGGATTTCTTTGAGGAAAAACTCTTGCCAGCCTTAGAGCACCCCCCAGACCAAGCCTCAGTATTTGAAGAAATCATATTCAGCTCTCTTGACTGAGCTTTGCCTGGTGCTGGATGAGAGTAGCGCTGGGAGCAGGGGATGCTGAGGGCTCCAGAGTAGTACTTCCTGCTGTGCAGTGGGAGGGAAACAGGAAAATAGGGAAAACTTAACTCCATTCAATTTGTCAGTTGTTGCAAACAACTCATCTGAGTGCAGAGCTTAACTGTAGGGATTTGGTTTGCTTTATTTTATCCCACTAGCCCCTGTAATGCTTAGCATAGGTATTGGGTGGCTGAACGCCCTCACATTTCCTGTGCACTCCTGTTGATATCCTGTGGGAGTGTCCCTTGGTGAAGACCAAGCAGAGCAGCTCTGCCCACCAGTCCTGTTCTTAGCTGCCCTGTGTCACCCCTATGTGAGCTGCAGGACCATCCCATTCAGGTGTTTCCCTGAAAAACTGGAGAAGAAAGAGGACAAGGCTGCGGGAGGAGGGCCACAGCAAGGCAGACGGAGCTTGGGAACTTCTCTTCTTTTCCATGGCTGCAAGAGCTATGGGGCAGCTGATAGAGAGCCCAACATGGCCAGCCAGGGCAGGGTGTTCTGGGCTGACCGGGAGCACCTGGCTTAGGGCACTCCAAGGGGCTCCTGCCAGACTTCCTCACCTCGCAGTGCAATCCAGCAGGACTCTCCAAGCCTACTGCATTGCCCACTGCCCTCCCAGAAACCAGACGCAGGAGGAGACCCTTCCAGGACGTGCAGCTGCATGGCCCTGCAGCCAGAGACTTACCTTGTCAAGGGCTGTGCAGATTTCTCCTGCCGTCAGCTCTCAGCATCCTCCCACTCCCAACTGCCTCCAACCCCTCTCTCCTTATCTCCTCTCCCCATGCCACCTGCAGTCAGAGGCCCAGGCCCTGCTGCGCTGTGCAGAGGAGCTGCTCCTGGGCAGAGTCTCTCTGCACCAGGGCCCTCTTTCCAGGAGCTCCCCTTGGGCCCAGGAGCCCGGCCCAGCTCAGCAGCAGAGGCCCAGCCCAAGGCATTGTAATCACCCCTGTGGGGGCTTGGTGATGAGCCCATGAACCTCAGGCACTGAGAACAAACTGAAGACATCTCTGAAGGAGTCCAAGTCAGAGGCAAGTTTCCTGCAGTGTCCCCCTGAGGGCCAGCACTGACACAGCTTCCCTTGGAGCTCGTTAGAGCAGAACACTGGAGGCAGTGAGGACAAGTAGACAAAGGCAATGTGAAGGTGACAATGATGTGCAGGAAAACTGGATGTGCTGGATTTGTTTCACCAAGGCCCAAGCCTTGACCTCCAGTCCCTGGGAAGGGAGATCCTTTCCCTTCACACCTTGCTCAGGGCTCTTCCTGGGGCAGTAGGAGATGGGGATGTGCATTGCCAAGTGCAGGAGAATGGTACAGCCCCTGCCTGGTTCATGGGTGGGGGCGAGGAGGCAATGAGCCCCTGGGGCTTAAACGGTAAGCTGTGTCCTCCTAGGCCTCAGTGGCAGAGACACCAGCCATAGCCGTGGACACAAAGACCTGGGTTCTGTTAGGACTTTCAGCCTTGACACAGCCCTTGCTCCTCCACACCAGGCTGTCCTAGGGACTCCCAGACCTGCACCTTTTTCCCTCTGGCTGCAGACCCTTGTGTGGGTGGTGTTATACCAGATCTTAGCTGAGTCTGATAACTCAGATTTTCTTGGTGGCCATGGTCCTCCCAAGACAGCTCTGTATTAAGCTGGCCTGGCTCCTGGTGAGCAGGCACCACTGCTGGTATGGCAACCCTCATGGTGCCCAGGCCCTGCTCCTCCTGGGCACTGCTCACTCAGCAGTGTCCCAGCCTGCCCTGATGTGTGGGATTACTCTTCCTCTGGCGCAGGACTAGGCTCTTCTCCTTGTAAATGTCAAGAGGTTTCTGGAAACAAACTCTGGAGTTTCCATTCTGTTAATGTCTGCGAGCACATGGCTCACCCTGATTGTGCTGCCTCTCACAAGATAACAGTTTCAGGAGCTGCAAGACAGTTTCGTCAATATAGAAGCAATTAGTTGAATGCAATTCAGCACAGACTCACAGAAGTGTAGGGGAATGGACACTGCCAGGTTCCACCTTTTCTGTGCTACTTACACATGCTGCCAGTTTGTCTGAAGCTGTGTCCTAAATGTTATGAGGCTGCGCAGGGACATAATTAGAAGGTCCAAAGCCCAAATGTAGCTCAATCTGGCTAATACTGCCAAAGACAAAGAAAATTGGTTATATAAATACTTTAAATAAAGGAGGATTAAGGAGAATCTTCATGCTTAATTGGATGTGGTGGGAAACTTTGCGAGAGGAGATGAGGAAAAGGCTGAGGTACTTAATGCCTTCTTTGTCTCAGTCCTTAGCAAGAAGACCAGTTGTTCCCCTGGTACTCAGCCCCCAGTGCTGGTAGATAGGGAAATGGAGCTGGAGATAGGGAAGGGGGAGGGGGGGGGGGAATACTCCCCACTTCTTCACCTTAACGTTCTCCTTCACCTCCCCCTTCTCCTCCAGGCCAGTTACAATAGCTCTACACATCTTTGAATATCCTTGGGGTGGTCAAACCAGCATGTTCCTGTTGTTATTTCTCTAGAATGCCTTTAAGCTTCTGTTTACAGTTTAACAACTACTGAAGCATGCCATCCAGAGATCTTCCCCAAGGCAGGAGATTTAGGAGTGGCAGGGAGTGTGGGAGGATCTGGGCAGGCACCTAGAGCAGTGGGCACCTCCACCAGTGCTTTGGAACTTCACCCCTGAGCAAATGCAGAATCCTAAAAAAAAGTGAAATGTTTGTAAAAGGGGTTTGATCCCCAGGCAATTCCAAAGAGACAGAAATCACTGCAACGGTCTGGGACTTTACCTGTGCTCACAAGATGCAGTCACTGCCACTCCAACCCCTGTGACAGGCCCAGCAGCCACTCCAATTCCTCTGAAAGGCTCTGCAGCCACAGCAACTCCTGCGATGAGCTGTTTGGCCACTCCAACCCCCTGAGACAGGCCCTGCAGCCAGAAGAAACTTCTGTGACAGGCCCTGCAGCCACTCCAGCCCCTGGGATGGGCCCCATGGCTGGGCCAGAGAACCAAACTGTGCCACTCTTGGTTGTTCCTAAAGGTAGGAGGAAACAATGGATGTGAAAATATGTTTATTTTGTATTTTTTTATTTTATTTTTATTTTATTTGTAGAAAGGTAAAAAACTCTTCTGCAGGCAAGAAAGGAGGAAGAATCCAAGGAATGTTTCAACAAAGTTCAGCCATCATGGAAGGAGGGTGAAGAGGAAGAGATCATAATAGCCTCAGTAACCACACGATCCCTATTGCAGAATGAGTTATGAGAACTGCAAAAAGATTTCAGCCATCGTCCAGGTGAGCACATTGTCACCTGGCTGCTCCGGTGATGGGAGAACAGGGCCAGGAGCCTGGAATTAGAGGGCAGGGAAAACAAGCAGCTGGGATCCCCCTCTATGGAAGGGGTGAGAGACAAACAAGTGGAAAATGGGCTGAAGGAACATACTTCGGTCAGGTGTGAAGGAAAGGTATCCCTTGAAGGAAGATCTTGTACGTCAGCCAGGCAAGTGGATGAAAGTGGAGTTGGGTATCTGGTGCCTGATGGAATTAGTCATGCTAGAGGTGACACATGTGGGAACAAAAATGTTGTTTTTGCACCAGAATCAGTAAGAATAGCACAGGAAGTACCAGGCATGCTGCTTCTTGGGAATGCTCAATGTATGGGGGGGAGGAGAAAGACAAGGACTAAATGATATCCAACAGAAAAACATTCCTGGGTGTATGTGACCATGTAAGAAAGAGGGTTTTGTTTATTTGTTTGTAGAGATGTTCCATTGTTTAGAGGTACATTGTTTAGAGGGAAGGAATGTGCAATTGAGATGCTTTCAGTGCTAAGAAAGCTTACCGGACAACCTTGTGAAATGCAGACAACAATCAGACTCCTTAGTGCAATGAAGTGAAAACCACGGGGTGTCAAGCCAAGTCAGATAAGGGAAGAAATATTATCACTACACAAAGTAAAATGTCACTAGAAAATTGAAAAATAACGGGCTGGCAACTGAAAGCCATGTATTATCTGTAAAGTGTCAGATAGCTTGTTAACCTGGACTACCCAGTCAATGGGGAAATAAGGCAGGGTGCTGGTCCTCGAGGAAATAAAGTATATTAACTGTGCTATGTAACTAGGAGGTGCGCTCCTGCTTGTGGGATGCCCGCCATTGCAGTCGCAAATAATAAAAAAAAATGCTACTTCACTGAGATCCTCGCCTGAGTCTTTGTTATTGGCCACAGAGTGTTTCTCACATCTATACAAACTTTGGCAATGAACAACTATCCAAAGATCCAGATGAAGTCAAGTGCACATGACCTATGTGGTGGAAGTTTGTACAGAGCACACCATCATCATATGCCAACTCATTGGCAGAAATGACTTGGGAAGGCCAAGAAGAATCCACAGTGGCTAGCCAACACTGGCAATAAGAAGAAAGTCTCTCTTCATCCCTATGGGCCTGCATCTAAGCTGTGGAAAAACTTTCTCATGAGGTCCAAGAACAACATGATAATGCATCTTTCTCCCTACTTGTAGAAACCAATACCTAAGCTAGCAGGTGTAAGTGTGCCTCTGCTCAAGAAAGGGAATATAGTGGGTACACACCATGTGCCACCCTGTGGTTTTACCCTGGAGAGGACATGAGAAAATGGAATGAAAAATCTACCTCCATCCTAGAGGCACAGATACATGACTTGCAAGGAAATATAATCACAACAAGGGATTCTTCTGAGAAAATTGCTGCTCAACTTTCCAGTGCACAGTCCTCCAGACAGAGTAATGAATACTATGAGCAGGACTAGAGGGGCCCGTCCTCCAGCCAGGGGGAGGAAAGGGACAATTGGGTGTATTGGACTTTGAGGATTCGATGGCCCGGCACATCAGACCACAGAAGATAGAAAGGATTTGGTGGACCCTGGTGCACAGCGTACCCTAATGCCATCAAGCTATAAAGGGGCAGAACCCATCTGCATTTCTGGACTGACAGGGAGTTCCCAAGAGTTAACTGTATTGGAGGCTGAAGTGAGTCTAACTGGGAAGGAATGGCAAAAGCACCCCCTTGGGACTGGCCCAGAGGAAATGTGCATCCTTGGCCTAGACTACTTCAGGAGAGGGTACTTCAGAGATCCAACCAGTGGGCTTTTGGCGTAGCTGCCATGGAGATGGAGGACATTAAACAGTTGTCTACTGTGCCTGGTCTCTCATAGGACCCTTCTGTTGTGGGGTTACAGAGGGCTGAAGAAGAGCAGGTGCCAGTAGCTACCACAATGGTGCACCAGCAGCAATCTCATACTGACCAAGACTCCCTGATTCCCATCTATCAGCTGGTTCATCGACTGGACAGCCAAGGAGTGATCAGCTAGACTCGCTCAAT